>JAKVQR010000179.1:0-83498 GCA_030462915.1 Petasospora meyerae | reverse complement strand
CGAAGTTCATCCGGCCTCACTTTTGAAGAGCGAACCCTGTTTGGGGGGTATGGAGTATGGGGCGGTGTGATTGTGTGGGCGTTGCTCAGGTAAAGGGCATGGGGAAAGTTTGTGCGGTGATCGGAGCGTCAGGCTGCATGCAGGCCGGCCGGTAGACTGGTGGGAGGCTGGGAGGTGCGGGGAGTGGGGAGTGGGCTGGGGAGTTCTCAGCTGAGTGGGTAGGGAGAGTCGGGAAGCCAGATCCGCCCCCTCGTTAGGGTTCGGGGCAGGTCAGGTGACACAAAAACGGGTGGCAGGGCTCATTGTGACTGCTCCGGTAAGCCCTAGGGTAAGGATGTGTCCTCCAAGTGTGTATGAATGAACTACAATCACCAATATCTTGCCAGGGGGATGCGCAGACCCGTTGAAAGCGCCATTCGATGAGATCGGGAGAGCAGTGCGAATCTGATGGGCTTATCCACGCCATTGCAGCGGCAATATTGGCAGAGATTATAGTTGCGTGCATGAAGCTGTAGAAGTGTCTTTCCAGTGGTCTAAATATAGATTCCGCAGTGTGGCGCAGCCTTTTGGGGCCATTTGGCGGGTTGAGCAGGGCGCCCCACCCGCCGTCTGAGAGGTTACTACTGGGGTCGTATTTGAGGTTACGTAGCACGCAAATCCATCTATCAACTACATCGATTCATGAGCTAAATACGGTGATTCACTTCTTAGCACCGTACTTGGAAACGGTCTTACCATCTGGAATGGTGAAGAAGACGTATGGCTTACCTTCCTCAGCCTGGTCGAGACGGTAGTAACCCTTTCTCTCGAACTGGATGACATCACCGACCTGCATCTTCTTGACGTTCAAGTCACCAAGACCAGCAGTACGGAACTCAGTCTTCTCAGTCAAGAAGTCCTCGAAGTTCTCACCTTCCTCAATCTTGTCTTTGTTGATCAAGTGGTCGAAGTCAACAAGCTCGATCTGAGCAACGTCCTCAGTGTCAGCCAACCAAGTGACTTTGTGCTTGGTCTTCTTGAAGTCACCCTCCAAGTGCAACTTACCCTCGATAGAAGTGACCTTACCGTCCTCGCCCTTGTTGAGCTTGGTGATGATGGCGTTACCCCAGTCCATCAAAGTGAGCTCCTCGCCGTCCTCGAAGGACTCAGCATCCTCCTGGTCAACGATGATGTCAGAGGCAAAGATCACATCCTTCTCACCAACAGCTGGGTTCTTCTTGTGCTTTGGCTTCTTCTCGGTGACTGGGGAAGCTGGACCACCGGTGAGGTGGAACTTCACTGGGTTCACAATAGCGGTGTGACGTGGAGCGACTGGGTCAATAACCTTCTTGTTCATAGCCCAGATGACACTCCAGTCCAAGTTGATGACGTTTCTGGATGGACCCTGAGAAATGACGAAGTCTCTCAAACCTTGAACGGTCATACCTCTTCTTCTAACACCTCTCACAGTTGGGAATCTTGGGTCGTCCCAGTTGGAGACGTATCCCTTGTCAACGAACCACTGCAATTTTCTCTTGGAGAGCAAAGTTCTAACGAAGTTGACACGGGCGAAGTCCCAGATGTGCACCTTTCTCAATTTCAAGGCCTCAAGGAACCACTCGTACTGTGGGTTTCTGTCTCTGTACTCAATGGTACGCAAAGCATGGGTAACACCTTCCAAAGAATCGACGATTGGAACACAGAAGTCGTAGGTTGGGTACATCTTCCAGGTGGTTCCAGTTCTGTGGTGTGGGGTCAAGTTACATCTGTAGATCACTGGGTCTCTCATGGCCTTGTTCGGGTTGTCAACGGACATCTTAGCACGGATACAATATGTCTGACCGAGCTCGGTACCCTGTTTCATCTCTTCAGTGAAGATTTGCAAGTTCTCCTCAATTGGACGGTCACGTCTAGCGGAGGCAATACCATCCATTCTCTCCTCTCTCATCTTCTCCTGTGGAGTGTCATCGGCGTAGGCCTTACCTTCTTTGATCAACTGGACACACAACTCGTACATCTTGTCGAAGTAGTCAGAAGAGTAAGTGGTGACATCGCCCTTGATTCCCAAAAGCTCCAAGTCCTCAATGATGGACTGTTCGAACTCGGTCTTCTCCTTAGATGGATTGGTATCATCGAATCTGATGATGAGCTTACCGTGGTACTGCTGGGCGAAGTACTGGTTAAGGATGGCAGCCTTGGCGTGACCGATGTGCAAGTATCCAGATGGTTCTGGTGGGAAACGGGTGACAACCTTACCATCCTCGGCGTCCTGGAGGTCAATGTCAAAGTTGGCCTTGTGTGTCTCCTTCTTTCCGTCTGGCTTGACCTTGGCCTGCTTCTTCAACTCGGCGACAGACTTGGTCAACTGCTCGTGCAAACCACCGAATCTCTTGTCTGATTCGATGAACAAGTACCAACGAGAAACGTTGATGTAGACGGTGTTCTTGATGATGGAACCGACCATACCGTTGGCTCTGAGGGCACCCCAGACGGAAATGTCAGCGAGGGACTTCTCGTAACCCACAATGAAAGAACGGAAGTTCAAGTGAGCATCGAGCTTCTCCAAAGAGAGGGCGAGCTTCTTGAAGTCCTTAACGGTGAGCTCCTCAGAGAATTTGATCCACTCAGCGGCAGACTCAGCACCAACGAGGACGGTTGGGAAGTCAGCGGCCAAAGTGGAGAGCACATCGGCGTCCTTGAAAGTCTCGGATCCCTTGACAAGGGTAACAGAGGCACCATCGGTCTGCTTCTCGTCAACGTACTTGACGGCAACAGTACCTTCGTTGGCGGCGTTGACAAAGGCAGCGGCGGCAAGAGCTGAGTAAGCCACAGCTGGAGCCTTTGCCGCAACAGTGAGTGTGTATGACATTCTAGCGATTGTTGTTGGTGGTTCGAGTGAGATCACAACTACCAATCAAGGGAACAAAGTGGTGTGTCAAAGATTTGAACTGCTCATCGACGTCCACGATGGGAGTGGTGTTGGGGTTTTTGCGTGTATGCCAAAATGGCGAGAGTGCGCGCGCAAATTGGCGTGGAAGTGGCGCTCAACCCGCGAGCTAATAGGCTATAAATGTGGTACGGAGACCGCTGATATGGAGTAGGGGGAAAGTTGAAGAGTCATACCCTAGTAGATAGCTGGTTTATGAGGCTCAGGTGTATCTGGTTAATACTTATACTAGATAGTTACTTCCGGATCATCGAAACCCTTTTCATCTATAAGTGTCCAGGAGTCTCTATCTAGTTATCGGCATCAGTATATTGCTTGAGATCTTCCCCTCATTAACGTGTACCGATCAGCGCGGTGTTTTTAATTCTCTCAGATCTAGGGAGTCTCTCGAGTAGCTTATGTCGATATACTTGCATTCAACACTGGACCATTGTCACACATATTTCACTTTAATATGAAGAAGTGTAACATCTACGATACTTATAACTCGAATCTTAATGGGTGCCTGAACTTTCAGCTCTACGGCCACTCACACTAGAACCCCACGAGGTATCGCTAGTTGCCCCTGATTCCTGAAGGTACAGCCAAGATACAGTATAAATACGTCTTCTGTAAAGCTGCCCCTCAATAGAAATAACATCCAAGTACTCGGGAAGAGTTTCTAAGGAGAGCACTTTAGTATGGCTTCAATGGCCATATATCTCTACCTAATATTTTACAAGAAGAGTAATGATTTAACCGAGATGTGCACAGCGTTAACATCTCTGAGAGGTTATCAGATCTGAGGTAGTACATTCTTTTCCGAGCTTGTAGAACCTAGTAACTCATTTACCATTATAAGTGATCTTCAAGATCCTCCTGGGATGTATGATTTACTGTAGCCTTTAGACAGTTCTATATTAAGCCTTATAATCGAATGGGTTAGTCTTGACTCCAGAGAAGATAGTTCGTTCCCTCTTAGAGATCTATTCCCATTCATACAAATGTCAAGATCACGTAAACCCCACCTCTTTTCTAGTTGAGGAGTTATTTCTTATGATCTTCTATCTTTAGCTTGCCAATGCATCCCCTTCGAGAAGCGGGGGATCCTAATTCAAAGCTCACAAGTCAGGATAAACAGCTCGCTGAATTGAGGGGACAAGCTCCATACAATCTAGACCGAGTTCAATTGGGTTTACTATCCAGTGAGTTCAATTGAATGATAGTATGAATATATAAAGAATCCTAAGTCCCATCAACAGTTCCCAAATCTCTTTCTGTCTTTTCTCGTTTCAACACCACAACCAGTTCAAACATGCAACTCCTCAAGCTTGCTAAAGTACTTGTTGCCGTGGCCTCTGTGGCTTCTATGCCATTGAGGGACTCCATCAATCAACAACAAGATGTCACTCTTCAGGAGAAAGCCGTTGTCACCCAATCACTCTTCTTCGACGCTCAAAAGAGAGACGGTTCCATGGATGAAGCCGTTCAGGCTCTTGCTGATGAGACCGAATCTGCTATTGAGAACCTCATTGGTTTGTTAGACCCTGAGAACTTTGACCTTGCCAAGTTCACTGGAGCATTCCTTAGTTTCATCGTTGGCCCAATTGGTACTGTTTTGCCTGCTAGACTGGCTGCGTCTTTGCTTCCAAAATTGAACCTCGACGCTAACTTCATTCTCTCCAAGGCCTTTGTAAAGAACTGGGCAGAGATCCCAGGTTATGGTGCCGACTTCCACGTGCCAAAAGTGGATGATGGTCGTCTCAAATGGTTTGCCGAGGCTGAAGACAGACAGCCAGAGGACCCTGTGATTGTGTATGCTCATGGTGGTGGATACGTCATTGGGTTCTACCCATTCTTTGTGTTCTTGATGAGAAGTCTTTATGAGGAGTACGGAAACGATAGACTCTCCATTCTCGCCATGGATTACACTCTTGGGTTGGATGAGATGTTCCCTCAGCAGCTCAAGGAGTTCACACGTACCTACAATGAGTTGTCCAAGACCTCCAACAACATCATTCTCATGGGTGACTCTGCCGGTGCTCATTTGGCATTGCAATTCCTTCGTCACCAGAACTACGAGCAGTTTGAAGGTGTTCCAGAGGCAGTTGACTTGCCTGCAAGTGGTGCCATCTTGCTCAGTCCTTGGGTGAACTTGTATCCAGAGATCAACAATGGTACCTCAATGGAGTACAACTTCCAGAAGGACTACCTCAGTGCTGAGTTGATGCGCAAAGGTACTGCTTTGAACTTCTACCCACCATAGTACAGAGACCCAGCTTTCAACCAGTACATGGATGCTATCGAATGGGACTCTTTCCTTCCAGATAAGGTGTTCGTGTCTAGAGGTGAGAACGAAGTCTTGTTCGACTCCATTGGTGATTTTTCTTCTCTTGCCAGCTTGGGCGATAACGACATCCTGTTCACTGACCCAGAAGGTGTCCATGACGCTGCCATCTTCACTCCAGCTACCTCACAAGTTGTCGACGCAGCTGTTAAGTATCTCCAGGACCTCCTCGGTTGAATTTTTCATACTAGTTTATTGCAAATGTAAGTCGTGTATCTCAGTATCTATGACGTAATCTCTTGGTGATCCATCCACGAACACCCACATTTTGTTTCTGTAGATGTAACTCCCTCACAAAGTCGTCCCTCTTGACTTCCAAGTACCTCACCATCTTCAAAGCATCGTCGAACTCCTCAGCTGCCTCCATCAACTTGTTCTCTGCTGTTGACTTCTCCGAGTCCAAGTTGTAGGGGTCGTTGTAGTCCACTGACTTGAGTATGACGTCTTCGTAGCAAGTCTTCAAGTCTTTCACCAGGGCAATGAGGGTCAAATCCAACTCACAAATCTGTAACTCAACAAACAAAACCTCGCCGTTCCACTGTCTCTTCCCACTGTGCTCTTCAAACATGTGACGTCTCTGTTTCAACAAGGTTCTGTTGTACCGTCTGACAGCCTTCGCACGCAGCTTGGTGATTCTTGATTCATCAAACACCTTGGACTGTGAAAACTCCTCTATGATACTGTTTGAAGACATCTCCTGTTCTCTATACAGGGATCCGGTCAATTTTGAAGCTGGAGAAGAGTACCCTGTGTGGTTGAGGTATGAAAATGTGCCGATGGAAGGCTCAGGAGTCAACCTCGGAGAGGACAATGAGTTCGATTGGTTGTAGAGCTTGTAAGTTCCATCAATGAGTCCATCATAGATTGAGGTAGCGAGTGTATATGTTCCTGACCTCAGTGTCTGATAACCACTGTTCAAGGGTGCCGAACCATAGGTAGCAGATGCGGAGAAGAAGTCAGCAGATCTTGGTGATGTCGGACTAGCAGTGGATGTCATAGTGATTGATAGCAGTAGTTGACAGTGAGTACGGTGTTTGATTCATTTGATGACTTATCATTTCATGCATTTCAGGGTCTCAAGATACTATCAATAGTGGGTATAGAAGTTGTAGCGAGTGTTTGTGTCATAACATTTGCGGAGACGGGATTGGCTTTCCGTATCAATGCTGGTTCTTTGCCTTCTCGATAATCATGTATCTGATGAAGATCTCAAACGTCGAGACAACCAAAGACAAAAAGAACACGGTGATGATCATGTAAGTGATTCTCGTCATGTTCTTCTCCGCAATGGAGTCCGCCACAATGTCAATGAACTCGAGGAAGACTTTACAACGATCGTTCAACACCTCCACCCTCTGGTCGATCTCCAGGTATTCCCTTGTAGCAGTGTATAGCGGGTGCAAACTTGGCTCAAATGACCAGAAGAACTCAGGTGTGTCCAACACACTCGATGACAGGTTCACATCAACACGCAGCTTGAATAGCTTACCGGACTTCTTGATCAGCTGCTCTCTCTTGAGGCCCAATCTTCCTGTAAGTGCCAGTCTCTTGGGTAACTTGGATACAGAGTACAACACGGGAGAGATTCTAGACTCAAATCGGGATAGCTTCGTGGACTGTGCGATAGCGTGGGACATTGTTAGTTTGATCAGATGGTCACCAGAACGTAACGTGATCATGTCGTTAAAGATTCTTGGTCTCTCTGTTTCCATGTCATACTCAAAGTGGAACTGCTCAATCTCAATGTCATTCTCATCCAAAGGCCGTATCACGATGTGCTTGTCTGTGTCGTTACGAGCGAATGCAATGTCTCCCAATATGTTCTTCTCCTGAACCTCTGTGAAATTCCAGAACACAACCACACCGTAGCTAAAAATGAACATCTCCGCGTGATGTCTAATCATCTCCAATGACTTTGCATTAGCCTGTGTAGATTCCTCAGTGACATTCTCAGCGAAATACTGTGGTTCTGAAGGGTCGAATGGTCCCGGTGTACCTTCCTCATCTTCTGCGGTCTTATCAATCTCATAGTTGTTGTTGGCATCTTCGGGGGTTTCCACTCCACTGTAGTACTCGTAATGATGATCTCTTCTCTCAGATGTATCGATGAGATTCTCCATAAAATACTCACCTTTGGCGTTTCTCGCAGAAACATTGGACTTGAGTCTGAATCCATCTCTACCGGGCAATAACGGTAAGCAGTAAGGACAATAAAGCACTTCGTCGTATGTTCTTGGTAAGATCTCATGTGTAGTTTTCAAAAACTTGGATACCCTTTTGAGGTCAAATGCATCCGACACCAAATATGCAGTTACTCTGGACAACTTGCGCTCTCTTTTCTCCTTGGACATCTTCTCCGCTTTGGATCTTGAAGGGTTGGCCATTATTCTTAGCGCGCCATGTGAGTCGACATACTCTCTATCTTCCTCAGGGATCAGCACGAGTTTCTCCGATGTCTTGGATGTTCTTGACGGAAGCGACTGGAACGGTTTGGTGTAGTTCATCCGTCTTCTTTGGTTGGCTGCCGAGTAGTTCATGTTGAGAGATCCACTGGAGAGACGTTCCTCTCGACGGCCTGAGGGGATTGCACTCACGTCTGAAAGGATGTTATCCACTGAGATCCCACTGAACTTCCCATTTGTGCTACTACTCGAGGCCTTTTTCCGTAGTCTCTATGAAGTGTTGGGCACATTCCTCGAAACGCTGTTGTTATACGCATGACCGGCAAAAGGAGCACTCCTGTAGTTTGGATTTCTCGAGTCTGTGACGAGAATGGATGGCGATCGTTTAGCTGTGGGCCTCTGTGACATTTCTGTGTGTGTTACTCTCGTTGCTTAACGGTGGTTTTACACCTCTTCAAAAGATGGGTGGTGGGTGAAGTTTCCATAAGAGCTCGTTTAAGTTGGTGAAGTTCCAAAAATGTATGACGTCTTCTGCAGTTTTGACCCCCCCCTTGTAGATGTAAAACGAGTTCGCGAATAGCGATACATCCACACACCACAATCCCAGCGAAACCACGACTCGAACATCAACAACAGTAGTGAATTGGAGAAGAGAAACCATACTAACCATAAGCTAATCATATTCAAATCACCAATCACAAACCCGAAGATGTCTGACTTAGAAGACGACTTGCTCGCACTTGCCGGTGGCGTTGACTCCGGGGATGAAAGTGACGGATACGATCCAACACCGGCTAAGCGCTCTGCCCGTGATGACGCCAGTGGACGTAAGAAACGTAAAGTGGTTGATGACGATGACGACGATGAATTCGATGACGATGACGATGACGATGAAGATGAGGATGATTATGATCCTGAAGCCCTGGGTGAAGATGATGACGATGATGATGAAGAAGAGGACGATGAAAAGAATCCATACCCATTGGAGGGCAAGTACAAGGATGAACGTGACCGTGCCCAACTCGAAGCCCTTCCAGAAGTCGAGAGAGAATCCATCCTATTTGACCGTTCTCAGGAATTGCAAAGATACCAAGAACGTAAGATGCTTGCTCAGCGTCGTAAGCAAAACGAGAGACAATAGGAACGTACCTCGAGATCACAGAAGGTTAAACAGACCGCCAAATCCGTCAAGAGCTCCAAGCTGTCTGAGTTGAAGAAGCAAAGAGCTAAGAAGAGCAGACAATCAAGGGATGACTACGACAGTGAGGATATGGATGGTGAAGAGGAAGAAGAAGACGATTACGACTTGGGTGATGACGATGATGCAGAGGACGGTTATGAACCTACTTTCGACACCTATGGAAGTGAACCAGTGCAGTGGGCAGAACGTCCAAAGCGCAGAAATGTCGAGCTCGCAGATATCAACAGTATCAAGACCGGTCGTTCAGCTGCTGAGAAGTTTTGTTTCTACCCTGGTTTCCGAGACGTTGTTGTTGGCACTTTCGCTAAAGTGCGTGTGAGTAAGACTGAGTACCGTATGACCCGTATCGTGGACGTTGGTGAAGGAAAGCCTTACAGATTGACACCTACTATCAAGACCAACCAGTACTTCAAGCTGAATCAACCGGGTCAGCCTAACAGAATGTTTGAGATGAACAGAGTATCGGACGAACCCATCACCCACCAGGAGTGGGATAAATTCAGAGGATACTCGGAAAGAGCACACTCTCCACTGCCTTCCATTGTTGAGATTGACCGCAAATACGAGGAGCTGAAGAAGTTTGGTCGCCAGAAATTGGATGGTGCTCTCTTTGCAGAGTACATGAAGAACAAGAATCGTTTCAACGAGTCTGTGGCAGAGTCCGATGTGCTTGGTAAGAAGCTGAAGCTGAAACAACAGCTGGATGTGGCCCAGCAAAATGGAGACCAACAGGAGTATCAGCGTGTCTTGAAGGAGTTGAGGAACGCAGAGAAGAACTTTGAGAAGTTCACACAGGCTAGAACCAACAAGCAGAGTTCCATCACTGCGCAGATCTCTGAGAAGAACAGAAAGATGAACAACGAACGTGTGCGTATGGCTGAGTTGAAGAATGCCGAAGCCAAGCGTACGCAGACGGCAGCCAACTCTAATCCATTTGCCAGACTCACCACAAGGGCAAGAATGTACTATTCTGAGGCAAACAAGGAGGAGACTGAGAAGGCTAAGGCCAACGCTATCAAAGAGGCTGCCGCCAATGCGGAGAAGAAGGAGAAAGAGGATATTTTGCTTCAACAGGCCAAGTACAGAGCCATTGGACAGATTGACAGACTCATTGCTACCATTGACTTTGAGTTTTGAAACGTGTAATATAAGGATTTGAGTTGGCTTTGAAGCGTAGTAAATTGTACGGTGGATCAAAGTCCGAGGAAAGGGGAGGGAAAAAAAAAAAAAAAAAGTTTAGCGTCTTCATCCCATCGTTAACTGTCTACTTTCTCACCCCCAGCATCCTCGTACTATGGCCACCAATAAGCTTTCCAATGAGATAGCACGTTCTGTTATCAATCATTTCGCAAAACTTCCCAGGGGCCAGCCGGTTGTGCGTTCCAATGGTGTTCAAGAGTGGACCGTTGTGGCTGGTATTGTGTCTATCCACGAGGGATTCATCAACAAAACACCCATCTGTGTGACTTCTGGAGTGAAATCGATGCCTGATAAACTAATCCCCAAGTTCCAGGGAAGAGTGTTGCACGATTGTCATGCTGAAGTGTTGGCAATGAGGGCGTTCAACTTGTTTATTGCGAAGGAGTGCAACAGAGTCAATGAAGGTGAGGAAAGCCAATACCTTGAGAAAACCACCGATAAGGACACCAATTACCAGTTCAAGCACAAGGAAGGGGTGCAATACGCGATGTATGTGAGTGAGGTACCGTGTGGTGATGCCTCTCTGGAGTTGTTGATTGATGAGAATGAAGAATAGTGGGACAAAGTCACCGCTTTGGAAGGTGGAGTGCTGAGGGGCCGTGAGTGTTACATAGAAAAGGGCAAAGTAAGGACCAAACCAGGGAGACGAGACTCCCCTATTACACTATCGAAAAGTTGTTCTGATAAATTGTGTCTCAAACAGTTCACTGGCCTGCTCAATGGGATCGTGAGCAGCTTTGTCGATCCAGAAGGATTCCATCTGGAATGGTTGGTATTGCCCTCTGATAGGATGCATCATGATGCGTTGAAGAGATGCTTCCAGGAAAGGCTACACGGGAATGAAGTACCGCATGCGTTCAAGTTCGCAGCTACAGAGTTACACCATCAATGGGAAAAATCAGAGACTGCCAACTCTCCTTCGAACATGTCTGTGGTTTGTCTTCCGCAGCAGGACGTGTTCGAGTGTGTTACCAACGGTGTCAAAGATGGGTTTTACTCAAAGAAGAGTCTGGTAAGACCCAGAGGTGAGTCGTGCGTCTCAAGGCTGGTGCTGATATAGGAGTGTCAGCCACTGCTAGATCACAGTGCCATGTCCTATCTCGAGCTCAAGAGCCTCAATGTGGGTTACTAGCAGCTCAAGCACAGGGCACAGGAAGCTCTCGGTGGGTGGTGTCATACATCCAAAGATGACTTCGATATAAAATGATCAGATATGCATTTGGTATGAAATTGATGATCGGTAGTGTATCATTCGTCTCCGGAATCAGATCCCTCGTCGCCCTCATCCTGAAGTTGTTCGTCTGTGTGTGATGTTAGTGTCTTGTACTCGAGCCCCTATTGCGTATAGTACTCACTTCTGGCCTTCTCCTCCGCTTCAAGCTGGAAGGCGAACTCTGCAGCCTGTAACACCTCCCTTAGTGCGTCGTTCTCTCCCTTGATCAGATCCACTGGCTTCAACCCACCAGCGTTTCTCTCACGGGCATCAGCACCAGCTTCCACTAGCGTCTCGGCAATGAATGCACCGTGTTCCGGTTCACTCTCCGAGTAGCGCACCGCACAATGCAGTGGAGTGTCGCCATCCAATCTGTTGTGAGGGTCCACTTCGACACCTTCGACGTCTAGCAGCACGTCCATCACCTCGTAGGACCCGTACTGTGCGGCCAAATGGAGTGGTGTGTTCCCCAGGGCGTCGCGGGATTCGTTGATGACGCTTGCCAGTTTGGCCTGGTCGTCCTTCAGCGCCTCTGTGATGGTCTCGAGAAGGTCGGTGTTGTTTCTGCGGGCAGCGTCGAGGATCTGTTCACGGAATGAAGCTCCTTCTTCGGACATTGTGTGTGTATGGCTGGTGGAAAATATCGGTTGTGATGGCTGTGTGTGGGGAGAGATCTCTACGTGGAAGGTTATGTAGCTGCGGAAAGAGGAAGTTGATCGAACAAACCGACGCGAAACCGAAACATCAAACTTTTTGACGCGTTACAGTAGAGGGAACGCTTGGATGAAAGTGTTTCTAGCGGGTAAACATATCCAACTGAACTTGATATAATCATTGCCAGATGGAGTCCCAGATCCTCGACTGTCTGAGAGGCCTTCAGCATCCTGGAAACGCCGAGAGAAAGCAGGCTGAGGAGTCTCTTTCAGCACTCGTCTCTCACGACCCTTCATCAGCCGCTGTGTCTCTTCTGTCCCTGGCCTCATCCTCCCAGTACCCTATCGCAGACCGTCAAAGTGCTCTCTTGTGTCTCAAGAGACTCGTCCCAGTACACTGGTCTGCAGGCTTTGAGTCCTTCACTGGTCCAGCAGTGTCCTCTGAAGCCAAAGAACACATCCGTCCTGCTCTGCTCAACCTCGCAACACTGGATACTGACTCCAAAGTCCGTTCAGGAGCAGCTTATGCAGTGACACAGATCGCTGCTGTGGACTATCCAGATGAGTGGCCTACACTGCTTGACACACTTTACTCCACAGTGCTCCAGGGCGGTAATGGTGTATTGGGAGCATTGGCTCTGCTTCAAGAGCTCTTTGACGACCTCGTTACAGAAGAGCAATTCTTTGAAGGGGGCGTTGGTGTGGTGACAATTGGCCATTGTATCAAACTCATGGGTAACACGTCTTTGAGTGCACAGATCAAAACAGCTGCTGCACAGTTGTACAAGACGTGTCTTCTCCAATTACAGAATCCAGATGTACTTGATGACGAACAAAAAGCACGGGGACTGAAGCATCACATGGATGAAATGGCAGCACTACTCACAGTCCTATTGAGTTCCAAGTCTATGGATGCTCATGAAATCCAGTTCCGTACTGTACTCTACACAATCTCATCCCAATTGATCACTGAGTTCCCATCAGAGTTCTTCGAGAGGAATGCCAAGTCGGCATTACAGAGAGAAGCTGTGTCTGATCTCATAGAGGTCTCATCTGTCTTTGCACGTGTGGTTGTCAATGAGGACGAGGATCCACTGTACCGAAACTACGATGACAGCTCGGAATTGCCCCTCTCTTCCGTCTTCAACAATGTCATTGTCGAGCTCTTCCAACTCCTTGGTGCCCTCAATGAAGATTTCCCATTGTCCCAAGGCACTTCAATTGACATACCAGGTTTGTTGAATGCCCTCATCACTTGCACAATGATCCCCTTGGAGTCCCAATCCGATTATGCTGCTGATTACAACCTACTCGTCACTGAAGAAACCGGTGTGTCTCCTGATTTCGTATCTCGCAATGCTGTCTTCGACTACATCACAGAACTCGATCCAAGCGATGTCAGTGCTTTCTTCAACTATCTTCTAACACGTCTTGGAGAATCCCTGTCTGCCCCACGCACAGAATGGAGAGCGAAGGAGGCAGTCCTCTACTGTCTTGACGCTCTGTTCCGTCATGACACTGCACTCACCACCATGCAGTCCATCCTCGAAATCCTTCAAAGCCTTGTCTCTCTCTTGAACGATCAGGAACCATTAGTGCGTGGTCGTATTATGCTTCTCCTTCCAGCTTTCTTGTCCAAATTTAAGGCATCACTGAGTGGTGATATCCCTTCAAAGACCTTCCTGAAGGTTCTTCAACACGCCAACAACGACTCTGAAACACTTGTCAAGGCAATGTTCCTTATCTCATTGACCTATTTCAACTCCGTTATGGACTTGCATCAGCTGCCTGATGAAAGTCAGTCGGTAGTGTTTGACATAATCACTACACTCTTGGAGAGTGCCACTGAAGATACTCCATCATTACTGGCAGAAGCACTCACTTCATCTCTCAAGATCCATCAGGGTACAAACACAAGAGCACTATCTCTTCTTCTACAAATTGCTTCAAAGGACCCAGGTAACGTTCAACTTGTGTTGGAAGTGGAAGATGCACTCGAATCATTGTTGTCTGAGATTGATATCTCGACTTATAAGACTTACGTTGATACAGTTCTAGGGGGTCTCCTACACAATATTGAATCCTCCAAAGCCGAATACTCTAGCGAGCTGGATCTATCTTTGCAACTCATTACAAGTCTCGTCAACAACTCTCCTGAAAACTTCCCAGAACAAGCATTCGGTCCTGTCAATGACACCATTTCCTCACTCTTGCTCCAAGCTACTGATGATCAGGTCCTTCAACTTGGTGGTGAATCCTACCTTGCATTGATCAAACACTCAAATCCTAGTCTCTTCAACATCTCCACGGTTCTTCAAGTTCTCTCCAAATTCCTCAGTCCAGAACTCAGTGACTCCGCTGCTATGAACGTTGGTTCGCTTGTTGTTGCAGTGGTTTCTAAGTTCTCTTCGAATATCTCGGACATCCTGCCACAGATCTTGGAGGCCACCACCCTTCGTTTGCTCTCAGCTAAAGAGCTTTCCACAGTCGAAGATCTTCTTTCTGTTTTGTGCCTGATGATTTCCACAGATGTCGATCAAACCATCAGTTTTCTCCAGAGTCAAAACATCATACAGGAGATATTCAACGTTTGGTTGTCGCATTTCACATCATTGTCAGGTATCGAACGTATCCGTGAGAACTGTAATGCCCTCACCAAGGTGTTCTTATACTCCACAAGTTCTCCACAGGCATTTCAATTCACCGTTGATGGTGAAGAAATTGTCAGCGTGTCTCCAGACGTCATCATCACAAGATCAATGCGCAAAAACATGGTGAAGCAGTACACACAGGTGAGTGTTCCTTACAAGATCTGCAAACTGCTCGTGGCTGAGTTGAAGGACCAATGTGCACAACAGGATGGTCCAGATCCAAGCGATCTTGTTGATGCTGTGGCAGATGACGATGAAGAAGGATGGGAGGACGTCGATGCTATTGGTGATGACTTCGATACTTTAAGAGGCTATGTGGAGAACGACGACGTTGATGGGAAGCAAGACGACGATTTGAAGCAGTACCTCATCAGTTTCTTCAAGCAATGTGCCGCTAGTAACGTTGAAGGTTTCAAAGACATCTACAACTCCCTTTCGGATGATGAAAAACAGATACTGGCCGAGAATATAGTCTGACTTTTGTATATATGAAGCATTTTTGGGCAGATCGATTGTCATGTGTGTGTTGTATGGGGATACAGTAGAAGATGTATGATTAAAGACGTTTCTTTGGCTTCATCAAAAGGGAAAGGGCAGCAGCACCTGCAGCCACCACACCTGAAATGATGGCAATTCCTATCAGTCCCTCTTTGGCGATCTTATCCTCGATCATTCTCTTCAATGCCTTTGCCTGATGGTTGTCTGGTTCGTGTGAGAGAAGGGCGTCTGCGTATCTTCTGGCATCTGTGTAGTCTCCAAGCTTGTATGTACCCACTGAAAGATAATACAAGCACTCACGACGTCTCTGAGGTGAGTCCTTGAAAACATCAGTCAACAGTTTGATCCCCAGACGTTGGTCATCGACACTTCTGGACTTTATGAGACCCCATGCGTAGTTGAAACGTGACTGGACTGATACAAGCTCTCCTTCCGATAATACCTGCTAGCGGAGCACTTCGAGTTGTTCAGCTGATAGAGGTCTATTTGATGTGTTAGCAGACGGTTGTGCAAGAGTACATCTATGATTTCGATCTTGAGCAACTTACGTATTGGCGTCTTCAAGGGCTGTGGCGATGGGGTGTTAGCTGGGTGATCTGAAGGTTTGCATTCTTTTGTTCAGTAATCAAACTTACCTGGTAGGTATTGTTTCTCTGACATAGCTGGGAGTATGTGATATTGGGGGTGATACGATGTTGTGGTAAACAAAACGTCTAATTGCCACTGGTGATGGAATTGAACTCTTTGGTGAACTCCAGGAATAATCGGGATCAAACACTTTCGCGGAGATCTCACCAAGTCATCTTCATGTCTTCATGTACACTGATTCGCGATCGGGGTGCTATCAAAAATCTGTCAATCTAGCACGGTCACTCAACAAAACTGGTACTAGGGGTTGTGGGGGAGCAGCTGATTGGATAACAGAGAGATACTGATTATTGGCAGTGTGGCCACCAAATTTTCAGTGGTGCAACACAATTGTCAAATATAGTTCTAATATAGTGCACACCTCTCAAAGTCATCCCGTTTGCCCACTTTTCCAGCTCTCTTCACCCACTCGCATCCGAATCTGGATTCTGGCCGGTGGAGACCGGAACAAAATTTTAGGTCTCCGTGTTGCGCGTACCAGACTTTCCGGCGCTACAGCATCAGTCATCCAAAAGCACCATCACAGACCCTCTTTCTCTCTGCTCTCCCACTTCACGGCGCTGACTTTTTTCTTCCCTATCCAACGCCATTTTGAGCAAGCCAGTCCACGGACTTCTCCACCACCACCTCTCGTCAGATGCTTCGCTCAACTCTCTCAGCCCAGAGACGCCGTATCGCCCGCTCCGGCCACTCTGCCCTCAAGGCCGGTTCCGCTGCTGCCTCCAATGGCTTCATTCACAGAGCCATGCCAGCGGTTGCCAACGCTGCCTGCCAGTCTGCCGTGTGCCAGTCCTACTCCACTAGATCCACCGTCATCCAGCTCCTGAATAACATCGGTTCCAAGAGGGAGGTTGAGCAGTACCTCAAGTACTTCACATCTGTCTCGTCCCAGCAGTTCGCCGTTATCAAGGTTGGTGGTGCCATCATCACCCAGCACTTGACCGAGCTGGCCTCCTGTCTTGCATTCTTGTACCATGTTGGTCTGTACCCAATTGTTCTTCACGGTACTGGTCCTCAGATCAACGAGCTCCTCGAGGCTGAAGGTGTGGAGCCAGCCTATGAAGACGGTATCAGAATCACTGACGAGAAGACCATGTCCGTTGTTAGAAAGTGTTTCCTTGAGCAGAACTTGAAGCTCGTTACCGCCTTGGAGAAGATGGGTGTCCATGCTAGACCAATTACCGCTGGTGTCTTCTCCGCTGAGTACCTCGACCAGGACAAGTACAAACTGGTCGGTAAGATCAACGGCGTCAATAAGTCTCCAATTGAGGCTTCTATCCAGGCCGGTGCCCTCCCAATTCTTACCTCTCTTGCTGAAACCCCATCTGGTCAGATCCTCAACGTCAATGCCGACGTTGCCGCTGGTGAGTTGGCCCGTGTCTTTGAGCCATTGAAGATCGTTTACTTGAACGAGAAGGGTGGTATCATCAACGGTAACACCGGTGAGAAGGTCTCCGTCATCAACTTGGACGAGGAGTACGATGACCTCATGAAGGAATCCTGGGTTAAGTACGGTACCAAGCTCAAAATCAAGGAGATCAGAGACTTGCTCATGTACTTGCCAAGATCCTCTTCTGTCGCTATCATCAACGTCAGCGACTTGCAGAAGGAGCTCTTCACTGACTCCGGTGCCGGTACTTTGATCAGAAGAGGTTATCGTCTTCTCACCAGAAACTCCTTGTCTGAGTTCTCCGAGCCAGAGTTGTTGAGAAAGGCTTTGGAGAGAGACACCGAGATTAGCTCTGGTAAGCTCTCCGTTGCCTCCTATCTCAGAGAGTTGGAGAACGTCTCTTTCAAGTCATACGGTGATGAGCCATTGGACGTCTTGGCCATTGTCAAGGACGCTACAGAGGGTAGTGCCAACGTCCCAGTCCTGGACAAGTTCCTTGCATCCAAGGCCAGCTGGTTGAACAACGTCTCTGACAACATCTTCAATGCTGTCAAAAGAGACTACTCCTCCTTGCAGTGGGTTGTTAGAGAAGACGATGCCAACGCTAACTGGTTCTTCTCCAAGTCTGACGGTTCTTACACAAAGCACGGCCACATCCTCTTCTGGTTCGGTGTTCAGGAGCCAAAGGCTGTCAGCAAGTTGATTGAGAACTTCGAGGCCAAGTACTCCCGTATTCCAAAGTCTGCTACCGCTTCTGCCTCTACTTCTTTCTCCAATGTCTTCTCTGGCACTCAAACCAGAGCTTTCTCCACCATGAGATCTGCTGCTAGAGCTCAGGCCCAACTCAAGGCTCAGTCCACTGTCAAGGCTTCTAAGAGACCAACCATTGCATCTGCCATCGTCTCCAAGAGATCTATTGGTGTTAGAACCATGGCCACTGAAACCAACCCAAACCCACCTTTGCGTGAAGGCACCAACACCAAGAAGTCCCGCGTTGCCTTGATCGGTGCTAGAGGTTACACTGGTCAGAACTTGATTACCATGATCAACAACCACAGATACTTGGAGCTCACACACGTCTCCTCCCGTGAGTTGGAGGGTAAGAAGCTCGAAGGTTACACTAAGAGCGAGATCATCTACGAGAACTTGCAAGTTGAGGACATCAAGAGATTAGAAGAGCGTAATGAGGTTGATGTGTGGGTCATGGCTTTGCCAAACGGTGTCTGTAAGCCATTTGTTGAAGCCATTGAGTCGGTGAACGGTGGAAAGTCCAAAATTGTCGATCTCTCTGCTGATTACAGATTTGACACTACTGGTGAGTGGATCTACGGTCTTCCAGAGTTGAACGACAGACAGACAATTGCCAACGCTAGAAAGATCTCTAACCCAGGTTGTTACGCTACTGCTGCTCAGATTGCTCTTAAGCCTTTGATTGAGGCTAACCTTGTGGCAGGTATTCCATCCATCTTCGGTGTCTCTGGTTACTCTGGTGCTGGTACCAAGCCATCTCCAAAGAACGACCCAGAGTTCCTCAACAACAACTTGATTCCATACTCCCTTACTGACCACATCCACGAGAGAGAGATCGGTAAGCAGCTCGGCTCCGAGGTTGCCTTCTCCCCACACGTTGCTCAGTGGTTCCAGGGTATCACCCACACCATCAACGTTCCCCTCAGCAAGCCAATCTCATCCAGAGAGATCAGAAACATGTACCAGGAGCGTTACCAAGGTGAACAGCTCGTCACCATCTCTGGTGAGGCTCCATTGGTTCGTGACGTCAGCGGCAAGCACGGTGTTGTTGTCGGTGCCTTCGCTGTCAACGCTGCTCAGTCTCGTGTTGTCGTTGTCGCTACCATTGACAACTTGCTCAAGGGTGCTGCCACTCAGTGTCTGCAGAACATCAACTTGGCCATGCAGTATGGTGAGTACGAGGGTATTCCAGATGACTTGATCATCCGCGGTTGAGTTGCTCAGCTGTCATATGTTATAATTATATGCAATTGCCAATATGTTGTACAATCAATTGTTTGATGGACCATGCCTGTATAAGTGAACTTTCTGCGTAGTACTATAAATTGTGATGTTGGCTGTTGCCGCGTACTCGAACCGTGCGCTACTCTATCTTGCGTGTTGGTGTACGGATGATGTTTTGATGCACACAAAAATGTTTAGGTGAATTACGGGTGTAGCTTTCCTGATGGTATGCGCGTGTAAAGACAGCGGTTGAACAACTTCGAATCCTCATTAACTTCAAATATTTTAAAACCTCTATACTCAGAATCATCGTTACTTATTTTTCACGAAAAGTTGAGAAAAACTAGATCCAAAATTGAACAATTATGAGGGAAAGTTTTCAGTATAGCAACTAGCACATTCTAGAACAGAAATTTCAAGTCTAATGATGTGAAATAAAACCAGATTTCGGGAGAGGTTTAAGCACTAAAAATCTTTCCCTGGATACCCCAATGTCCAATATATTATGAGTTTGATCGTTTAATCCCCTTTCAGTACCATCTATACTCAATTTTGTCAGTAATTTCGCATGGCCATTGCGTTTACGTAATATCATGCACCGAATTTATAGCCGGTTTGTGTACCCGAGAACCTCTCGGCTGTCAGCTACAACGTACAGATCAGCCGATCAGCAATGCAAGTTGACCAGAAGTCTCGATGAGCTCTATTTACAACGTTCTATGCTTTCATTCCTTCTCGTAGGACCCACGAAAGACAACTTTCGCCCTTCATACACACTACTCACCACCCCTGCAGCCCACTATGCGGAGCTGTCAACCCATGTTGGGATTCTCGAGTGATACCGAAAACGGGAATTTCATATTTACCCTACCTAGATCGCGCGTGGCTTTTTTGTCGAAGACCCAAAATGCCAACGGAACATCAAGTGGAGGATCCAAATCAGCGTCAGACCAACACAACACAGTCCGAATTATCACCGCAGCTCTTCTACACTCAACATCTGAGTTGCTCACTTTTGGAAGTTTCCAGTTCTGCAGTGGTTATTTGTTCTTTTTGAGTCGTGATATAGCTCAATTGTCCTGTCTATTTTCCTAAAGAAGGCTACGCACTATATCAAGCATACCCGCTGTGATCAAAGGCACCATTTGAAAGTTCCCATACAAAGCGCCAGGTTCACATCCTTTGAAAACCTCGAGAAGCACAACACATCAAACAATGTCCAACAGAAGACGCCAGTATCCAAAAGCCCAGTACACCGCTGCGCCTGTCCAGGCAGGTGTCCCGGACGGTGTACAAATGGGGCAGCCAATGTATGGCGGTGTTCAAGGCTACCCACAACCAGCGGCTAACGGCGCAGTGCCTCAACAGCCTGGTATGCCAGCCGGTGTCGGTGCTCAGCAACCTGCTTTCTTCACTCCAGGTGCTGCCGTTGCTGCTAACGGCTACCCTCAACCACAGCTCGGCGTTGATGCCGCCACACAAGGACTCGCCAACATGAACCTCGGTGGTGTTCCTCAGGTTGGTGCCGGTGCTGCTGCTCCAGCTATGCCTGCCTACGGTGGAGTCCAGCCACATGCCTACAACGCCCCAGCTTACGGTGGTGCTTCACAGCCTGCTGCTCCAGCCTACGGTGCTGCTTCTCCATACGAAGCCCGTCAGCCAACTCTTCCATTGAATCAGTTGTATCAGACTGACCTCATGAGAGATATTCCACCTCCGATCACCGACTTGACTCTCCCACCTCCACCACTCATCGTCTCCCCAGAGTTCAGTGCCATCCCAGGTAACACCAATGCCAACGCCGGCCCAGAGTACTTCAGATCCACTTTGAACGCCATTCCAAACACCTCTAGTTTGTTGAAGAAGTCCAAGTTGCCATTGGCCCTTGTCATCAGACCATACATCTCTTTGAAGGATGATACCAAGCCAGTCCCAGTCGTCGAGGACACCATTATTTCCCGTTGTCGTCGTTGTCGTACATACATCAACTCGTTTGTCCAGTTTGCTGAACAGGGCAGAAGATGGAGATGTAACTTGTGTAACTTGCTCAACGACGTCCCTGCAGGTTTTGACCACAAGGAAAACATTGGCCCGGTGAACAGATACGAGAGAGCAGAGTTGAACTACTCTGTTGTCGAGTTCATTGCTCCACAGGAGTACATGGTCAGACCTCCTCAGCCATTGACCTATGTCTTTGTTATTGACGTCTCTGTCAACGCTGTCAAGTCTGGTATGGTGGCTACTATTGCTCAGACAATCTTGGACAGCTTAGACAGAATTCCTAATGAGGATGGCAGAACCAAGATCGCCATCATCGGTGTCGATTCCGCTCTTCACTACATGATGATTCCAGAGGACTCCGAGGAAGGAAGCGAGGCATCCATCATGGTTGTTCCTGACATTGACGAACCATTTGCTCCAGCTCCAGATGGTCTGCTCGTGAACCTCAAGTTAGCAAGAAAAAACATCGAGAAGTTGTTGTCCAACTTCAACAGTCTCTTCATCCAGAACTTGAATCCAAACTTGGCTCTTGGTCCAGCCTTGAAGTCTGCCCACTACTTGATCCAGAACATTGGTGGTAAGATTGTTGCATTTGCTTCTGTTTTACCAAACACTGGTGTTGGTAAGTTGTCTGTGAGAGACGAGAACTCCTTCGCAGACAAGCCAAAGGAGGCACAGGCTCTGATGTCCTCAAACGATGCCTTCTACAAATCGTTCGCCGTGGACTGCAACAAGTCTCAGGTCTCTGTGGAGTTCTTCTTGACCGGCGGAATGTACCAGGATGTTGCTACTTTGGCCAACTTGCCTAGATACACTGCTGGTCAGACACACTTCTACCCAGGCTGGGTGGCTTCAAGTACCGAGGATGTTGCCAAGTTAAGCATCGAGATCTCTAATGTGCTGTCCCAGGATATCGCCTTGGAAGCTGTCTTGAGAACTAGAGGTTCTTCAGGATTGAGAATGAGCTCCTTCTACGGCAACTTCTTCAACAGATCTTCTGACTTGTGTTCCTTCCCAACATTCCCAAGAGACCAGAGTTACGTCGTTGAGGTGGCCATTGAGGAGAACATCACCAAGCCAGTTGTTTACTTGCAGACAGCTGTTCTACATACCAGCATCAACGGTCAGAGAAGAATCAGAGTCATCACTGCTGCCATTCCAACCACTGGCAACATGTCTGAAATCTATGCATCCGCCGACCAGTTGGCCATCACCAACTACTACGCTCACAAGGCTGTTGAGAAAGTGTACAGCAACTCTTTCGAGGACGCTAGAGAGTTGCTCAACAAGTACTTGTTGGATCTTCTCAATGTGTTCAAGAAGGAGGTCGTTGCTGGCAACGTTGGTGGTGCCTCACCATTGATGCTTTCTACAAACTTGAGAATGTTGCCATTGCTGTTACACTCTTTGACCAAGCATATGGCTTTGAGACCTGGTAGAGTTCCAGCTGATCACAGAGCCAACGCTTTGAACTTGTTGTGTACTTTGCCAGTGCCTCAGTTGATCAAGTACATCTACCCAACTGTCTACTCTCTCCACGACATGCCAGACGAGGCTGGTTACCCAAGTGAGGAGACATTGGAGACTGTGTTGCCAACCGCTATCAACGCCAGTGCGGAGCGTTTCGAGAGATATGGTCTCTACTTGATCGACAACACCACCGAGTTGTTTTTGTGGATTGGTGGTGATGCTGTTCCAGACTTGGTGAACGACGTGTTTGGTATCCCAGACATCTTCCAGGTTCCTGTTGGTAAGTTCGAGTTGCCTGAGTTGGAGAATGACTTCAACATCAGAGTGAGAAACATCATCAACAAGGTGAGACAAGGATCTGACAGATCCACTTACCAGAACTTGTACGTTGTTAGAGGTGGTTCTGCCAACGAGCCATTGAGTGCACCAAACGCTAGAGAGGTTGCCTCAATCAGAATGTGGGCCGTTTCTGAGCTTGTTGAGGACAGAATCGGTAAGATGCCAAGTTACCGTGAGTTCTTGAGCTCCACCCAGTCGAAGATGGCTGCTTGAGAGCGTGGAAGGGGATAAAAAGAAGAACCAAACACTTTTGTTTCATAGTATCATGTACATTAATATTGTTAGAAAGGCTGAAGCCAAAGTTTGTAAACTCTGCTCCGGGTTATTAGTCCGGGTTCACGTAAACCGAAGCCGGAGAAAATAACCCGAGAAATGATCGCACGCTCCACCGGCAAAAAAGAGTCATCATCATCTATCAATCTTCAACGTCAGAAACCATCCACTTCAAACAGACAATCACCCACTACATACAAGATGGCCGAAGTTATTGCCAAGGGAGCCCGTGAGGCATCCACCATTCTCAAGACTCTCACCAACGAGGAGAGACGCAGCGCCCTTCAAGCTGTTCACGATGCTCTTCTGGAAGCCAAGTCCCAGATCCTCGAGGCCAACGTGAAGGACATGGAAGCCGCCGAGGCCGCCAACCTCTCCTCTTCCCTTGTGAAGCGTCTCGACCTCAGCAAGGGAGACAAGTTCGATGTGATGCTCCAGGGTGTGCTGGACGTTGCCGCCTTGGAGGACCCAGTGGGTAAGATCACAATGGCCAAGCAGCTGGATGAGGGTCTTGACTTGTACAGAATCACCGCCCCAGTGGGTGTTCTCCTCATCATCTTCGAGTCCAGACCAGAAGTCATCGCCAACATCACCGCACTTGCCATCAAGTCAGGCAACGCTGCGATACTCAAAGGTGGAAAGGAGTCTCTCCACACTTTCACAGCCATGGCCGATGTCGTCAACGCTGCACTCGCTAAGACCACCGTTCCTCCAAATGCCATCCAGCTCGTTGCCTCTAGAGGTGACGTCGCTGCGCTGTTGGACCAGGACAAGTACATCGATTTGGTCATTCCAAGAGGTTCCAACGAGCTCGTGAGAAACATCAAGAGCAACACCAAGATCCCAGTGTTGGGTCACGCTGATGGTATCTGCTCGGTGTACGTCGACAAGGACGCTGACATTGAGATGGCTTCCAAGATCATCTTCGACTCCAAGACTAACTACCCAGCTGGATGTAATGCTGCTGAGACGCTTTTGATCCACAGAGACCTGAAGGAGAAGACCACAGAGATTGTGCAGAGACTGCTGGACGGGGGTGTCACTCTCCACGCTACTGAATAGGTGAGAGCCTTCTTGCCAGACGACAGTAAACAGGTAATTGCCGCTGTGGATGGCGACTTCGACAAGGAGTTCTTGTCGTTGGACATTGCAGTGGCCTTCACAGACTCAGTAGAGACAGCCATCTCACACATCAACGCACACTCTTCGGGCCACACAGAGTCCATCATCACAGAGAACAAGGAGACCGCAGACAAGTTCCTCAAGTCCATCGACTCAGCAGGTGTTTACTGGAACGCCTCCACAAGATTTGCTGATGGTTTCAGATACGGATTTGGAACAGAAGTCGGTATCTCCACCAACAAGATCCACGCCAGAGGCCCTGTGGGTCTTGAAGGATTGGTCATCTACCAGTATCAGATCAGAGGACACGGCCAGGTTGCCGGCGACTATCTCGGTGCTGGTGGTGCCAGACAGTTTGTCCACAAGAACATCGACATCAAGGACGTTGTACTGTGATGTATAACTAAATAAATATCAACAATACCTTGTATTTACAGTAAAGCAAAACACACACTTCAGAACTGCTGTACTTCTCTCAACTCACCAAACTGACCTCTTCTCTGCGTGGTGTCGTACATTCTCACAATCTTCTCCTGTCCTTCTTCAGCCTGAGAGAAGGCGAAACCTCTCTGCTTTCTCATTCTCGACACCTGTCTCACTTTTCTGATGGCCTTTTGGAACTGCTCAATTCTTGGTCTGTAATTAGCTGTGTTGTACTTCTGAATCTCCTAAACGTAGTGATAACTCTCTGGGTAGTACATTCTCTTGTAGTACTTCCAGGCAAAGTCTCTCAGCAGACACAGCATTGGCAACACAAAGATCATAGCCCAGAATGTGGCAGATGGGTACGTGTGTGCCAAAACACCCCTATACTCGGTGGAAACATTCACCAATGGGAAAATAGTGGAGTAAACTGGGAAGAATCCAAACCACATCAGTAACGAACCAGGAATGGCGAAAAGTGTGAACTTAGTCCAGTTGGCTGTGATCAAAGCAGCCTTACCCAACACAGTGATGACAGACGAAGTGTAGATAGCAGTACCCCATGTCCAATGATCAGCAAGTTGACCACCTCCAAGGGCAAATCCATATTTGTAGAAGAGTGTGGCACCGATGTAAGTGACAGCTGAGTGGAAGAACCCATTAACAACCCATCCCCAGAAGATGGTGACGTTGAAGAAGACACCCTTCTGCCCCAATTGATACAGTTGTGGATACTCTTCCAACAATCTTGCAGAGACAAACTAGTCAAAGACACCAATGACAAACGGTGGCGTGACGGTGAAGAGCACATTGTAGAAAGTGAGCGTCCACGACTCCATGATGGACTGACCAGAGTAACAGTTGGAGAACACATACCAGAACTGGGTCATGTAGAGAGCAATATTCTTGTAGAACGAATACAAGATAGCAGTGGAGATTCTTTGATAACTCCAGGATCCGTGCACAAGCAAAAGCTTCTTCAAGTACTTGAATTGACCAATTGCGAAATCAGCACTTCTAGCAGCTTGCATACCTTCCATACCACTGATACCAACACCAACATGAGCAGCCTGGATCATACTCACATCGTTGGCACCATCACCAATGGCCAAGAGAAGGGACTGCGTCTTTTGCTTCACCATCTTGACAACAAGGGCCTTCTGAAGTGGCGACACTCTGCAGCAAATAACAGCTTTACAAAGGCAACCAAGCTCCAATAATAAGCCATCACAGTTATCCAAAGCGTAACCAAGAGACTTACCATCAATGATAAGAGCCAAAGTATCGATATCACGCTTGGAGATCTGGTACTGTCTGATAGCCTCCAGCTTGGATTCGATGTTCTGGACAGTGGCTTCGGCAGTTTCCTCGTTCACGATGAGCAGATTCATATCCTCACTCAAGAGCTTACAACTCATGCCAATGTTGATAGCAGTCTCCTGTCTGTCACCAGTCAAAACCCAAATCTTGATTCCAGCTTCTTGTAAAGTGTGGATAGTCTCAGGAACACCATCTTGCAACTTGTCTTCAATGGCAGTAGCACCAAGCAAAAACAGGTCTTTCTCAATGAGCTCTGCAGCTTCATCCATCTTATCAGCTCTGTTGTCCATGGAAGTAGAAGCGGCTTCGTAGATACGAGCCCATTCTTCATACTCATCATTAGGAATGGTTCTAGAAGCGATACAGAGTGTTCTTAGACCCTCGGCAGCATAATCCTCCAAGTGACGAGTAGTTGCAGTGACGTATGGATTATCCTCATGCAATCTGGCCAATATGACAGTATCAGCACCTTTACAGAACAACTTGATTGAACCGTCAGGTAATCTGAAGATGGCAGACATTCTCTTTCTTGTGGAGTTGAACTCACAGACATGCAACAACTCATACTGCTGTTCCTGTCCTCCAACTTCCACAGTGACAAACTTTGGCTTTCTAATGGTGAACTTGTATCCGAGCATGGCACCACCTTCCACCAAAGCACCTTCATCTGGAGAAGCAGCTTGGTACTTGATAGAACCATCACTCTGGAACTCTGGGATAACTGTATGACATGTAGCCAACAATGTCAAGAACTCATCGATGATAGAAGCATCATCACCAGTGGCCAAGTTGTCCTGTAACTTTCTAAATGTGTTGAAACCAACTTCAACACCATCCACCATCTTAGCTCCTTTGTCTTCTGGGATCTCTTCAATGTAACAATGACCAGCAATTGAGCATGACTTGAATTCCATGATGTTTCTGGTCAATGTACCAGTCTTGTCACTGAAGATGTATTCAATTTGACCCAGCTCTTCGACTAAACTCGAAGTTCTCACCACTGTAGGTGTATCTGTGTCCTCATGGTACATATCCAAATCTGAAGCGATCATATATGCCTGGTAGTATTTGATGACCTCCACTGTGACGAAAAGCGAGATAGGAACCAGATTCGAGAAGAGAATCCAGTATGTCAAGAGATCCTTGAAGAACAAACCAGCTTTGTTTCTGTTAGCAAGGAAGAGGTAACCCAGGTGTTGGGAGTCTGAAGCAACCTTGACCACATTACCGATGGATGAGATCAACGAAAGGACAATCAAAATACCGAAGAGAGCAACAATTTGCAAGTTGATGATTCTTTCCACCGCAGTTCTCTTGATTGGTGTAGCAGTGGCGTTACGCATCAACTTGGTCTCGTGACCGGTGAACACAACGAGACCATGAATCCATTGTGTGTTTCTTAAAGTAGCACCTCTGAGTAGCATCTGATCAGGAGCGAGCGGGTACTCCTTGTTGTACAAATTGAGTGTACCTTCATATGTGTAAAGACTGGAGTTTGGATGTTCTGACAACACTTTACCTCTCATTGAGATGAGATCAGTTGGGGACACAAGATGACTGGTCTCTGGAATGGACTGTTTTATTTTCAGGTTTGTCTCACCATCTAAGTTGGCAGTCTCGATGTAACAGAGACCTTCAGGTTCTGAAGAACTGAGAAGAATCAAGTCGGCAGGGATAGCCTCTTCGGATTTCACACTAACGATGTCACCGACAGCAACGTTGATCCACTTCTTAGTGACAAATTCTCCGTGTTCAGGGGACAAGACCTCAACCTTGGAGTGATTGAGTTCCTTATCAGAGGTAGCTCTCTTGAAGTCTTCCATGACTTCTTTCAAGGCAGAAACAAGAAGAACAACAAGCAACGTACCAATGGTGGTGTATCTATTAGTTGGGGAGACATTAGGAACTTGCTGGATAGCGGATGTGAAGAGGAAGAACAGGTTGGCATATTTGGAAAACTCCTGGAACAGGAACTTGGGAAGGAAAGTAGCAGGGTTGTACTTCGTTGTAGAAATGTGATTATCACGATAACCGAATGCAGCGTTTGAAAACTTGTCATTAAGGTGAATGATTCTTGGGCCTTGTAAATCAATGTTATTCTTTTTCCCACGGAGCTTATCCCATATACGACGGATATCGAATACGTTTCTTTCATCCTCCACGATGTTTCTCTCTGGAGCTTCAGAACGAGCTCCTGGCCTTGTTGGGGCGTCAGGGTCTCTGAAGGGGTCTTCGAGTTCGTTTTCAGCTTGTGGATAGTCCTGTAGTGGGATACCCATATCACGGTACTCTGGTTCCAGTCCAAGCTTTTGTTTCATGTTGGATAGCAGACCACCCTTATTGGATGAGGAGCCGCCACGGTGGAAAGAGAGGTCACGTTCATCGTCCTGCTCAATGTACTTGTCGTCGAACGGGTCATCAAAGTTGACTTCCTCCTGTGGAACAATTCCACTACGCAGCTGCTCAATGGTTGGGTCATGGACGCTTGTGGAACGTGTTTGGTAGGGGCTTGTGTAGTTAATTTCATCTCCCAACAAGTCTTCTGTAGTTGTTTGCAGTTGTGCGTTGCTTCTGTGTGGCTCTGCTGAATCCAACAGGTCAATGTCGAACAGCGTGTTGGCGTTCCCATTGAGCCCGGAAGCGCCGCCCCTGTGGTCATCGAATGGGTTACGTGAGCCACCCGCTGACATTTTGGCTTATAAATGTGTGAGATGTTTCTAAAGGGCTAGCCGATGGTTGGTTGTGCTTAACAGTTCTGCTGACAATGGAGGTAGTAGCAGTTGCGATGCTGTTCATGTGGTGCTTTGAAGTTTACCGCGCGCTCCCTGCTCAGCCCGTGTCCGTTGTGGCCCGCACCGTTTCCTTTTTAGCGGTGGACCCGGTCCTACATATGCCTATCAATGAAGATCAATCATGACCGCTACTGCGACGATTGTAATGCAAAAGGGACATTCTATTGTCGAAACCGAAGATCAAATAAACACGCAAACTGAAAAAGCAAGTAATATAGAAGTCATGAAATGGGAAATGATGGATGTGTAGTGCCGTTATGAAGGGAGATGTGATTAGGCAGTGTGGATCATAGCATTTGTCTGGGCTGGCTCCTCCTCGTACTCCACTTCCACTCTGGCACGTCTCTTCTTAGCCTTTTCAGCCTTAGCAGCAGCCTGTCTCTTTCTCTTCTTGGAAGCCTCCTCGTCGTCGCTGTCGTCTGAGTCACTAGAGTCGGTCTCTTCCTGTGCCTCAGAGTCACTGCCATCTAGCCATCTCTCAAGGTCCTCAACGTCAACAAGCTCGTCGTCACCGTCATCCTCCACATACTCAATCTCGCCAACATCACTGTCGTCCTCTTCCTCCTCGAGCTCATCGAAGTCCTCCTCTTCCTCTTCTTCAATTCCGTCTTCGTCTTCAACGGTTCCAAGAACCTTCTTCCAGATCTTCTCATCAACATTGAGAGGTTTGTCACCATAGGCACCACTCTTCAATCTTTCGAGCAACTCCTTCTCGATGGCCTTCTCAATCTTGGCAGCCGCAAGAGCCTTTCTCTCTCTGTTCTCCTCTCTTCTCTTTACCTTTGGAGCAATACCGACGTAATGTCTCTCCTCTTCTCTCAGTGCCATACGACGTTCTGTGATGGCAACTTGTGTCAACCTTGTGAGTCTCTGCTTACATTTGTGGATGAGGAACTTGTTCCAGTACAAGAGATGGTTGTCAATCTGTTCCAATGCCTTTGTGTAATTTTTGGAAAGTTTGATTCTTTCCCACAGTTTGGCTGGTGTGTGAGCACGTTCTGCGGTCTTCATGTATAGGTAAAGCTTGCCATCGATGTTCTTCACTGTAGCGTATTTGGCATTGGCCAAGGGGCATGATTGTCTTGAGCACAAACCACTGACGTTGAACTCATTTCTACAGAAATTCTGATTCTTCGTGGTTTTCAATTTGAACGAACAGAATTGCTGGTTGATGACTTGCCAAATGATCTGGAGAAATTTTTTGGTGGTTAGTATCTGCAAAGAGTAAGATCATTCCGTAGGGGAAGCTGGAGAATGACGGCTGTATTGCATTTAGTTAACATACTTCGTCAGACATTGTGTATATGGGTATGAATGAGTGATATGAGTGAATATCTTGAGACCTGCAGTGAAAAAGTTTTAAGGATAGAGCTGTTTCCATCTTGTTCCAATCATGTTTTTCTTTTTGCAGCTTATGTCTCCTACGCTACGTAAAAAAAATTTTAGTCGGTACGCGCCACAGCTCATCTCCAGGTTACCCGGCTTACGGAGGGCTCGCTAATTGATTGGTTGCCTAGGTGACGCCTACTGGGGAAGAGCCAGCTCTTAAGCTCTGGCTCCACACAAAAGCTACGCGGTCAAATGATTTCCATTCTATGATCGAAACAGCTAACAGCTCTTCTATAGATCCATATTACTTTGGAACTTCTAAAGGTCTAGGCATCTATGAGGAAATCGCAGCTTCGACAGTCTTCAAAAGTGAGTACGCCGTACGCCTCTCTTAGCGTATGAGCTATGAGTACGTCCTGGGAATGACACCATCCCAGATACCTACAACTATTATTGGAAACGTTGTAGCGGTTATCAGATTGATATATCGTAATCGCTCAGAATTCATCCTGTGCCTCCTGGAAGAAAAGAGTGAACACAATGATCGAGGAGTAGATAAGCAAACCACCAGCAGTACTCATGATTGTGGCTGGAAGTGCCACCAAACTTGTGTGATAGAGAACGGCAGGAAGGGCAATCCCACTTGATACCAACATACCGGTCACAAACTTGGCAAAGTCGTTGATATTGCTGAAGGAGAGCAAGAAGTTAGTATTATGTGTTAGGTGGTTGAAAAGGTGAGATCCAAAGTGACATACCTTGAAGAGTCGCTCATGAAATCATCAAATTCACTTCTGTTGAGGAGTGTGTTCGGAAGTGGTGCCAAAAGGAAGATTCCAACTATATCATACTGAGTTAGTTGTTGAAACTGATGGGAGATAGTGAAGCATATGTTACTCACCAACATAGAGGGGATACCAGTTGGACCATAGTGCACAACTGAGAATAATCAGTAAAAATCCAGCTGCAAGAAAACCGGAGAGGAAGATGATTTTGGTCAATGGTGTTACTGGCATGGTCATACAGCATACAGACACTATTCGATATTGTGCGTAATGAAGTGATAACAAGTAAGTGCCACCGACTTGTAACTTGTAACGCTTCTCTCAAGATACGTTCACTTATCGAGATCTCCGGAAACATATGTAGCGGTGTTCGCGGGTGAAGACAAACCAGACGGGTTAGTGGTAAAGAACAATTTGCGAATATTATGGCCAACCAGGGGACAAATCATGGAGATATCAACCTTGAATTACTATAGGATATGTTAAATGATTGAATCTTTGATTATAGTCTTTCAAGTACTCTGGAAACGCCGAAAATACCACTTATTTTCATCTTTTAAGTCTGTGACTGTCTAACACAAACAGCAAAAATCCACTTTTCAATAATTGGCCGTATGGTCTAGTGGTATGATACTCGCTTTGGGCGAAGATCGGGTAAACTCGATCTACAAGCTACAGACATGTGAGTGGTCCAGGGTTCAATTCCCTGTCCGGCCCATTATTTCTTTATTTTTTTCTAAAAATTCGGACCAAAAGTCGTGCCCGTACCGGGAAACGCGGGCGCTCGTTGGAAAGGTTCAACTTTCGAAGAGTGCTTTGAGTGGACCACAAGAACAGGAAGGGGGTGACTTTTATCTTCCAGTCTTACAGAACAATCAGATTAGACACTTCCAATTAGCGCATCCAAGCCTAGAGGATTCAACACCCTACTAATAATCACTAATAACCTCACAGCAAACGACCACTATAACACTCGAAGCAACACTAATCACATTTGCCACAAGATGATCTTCAACAACGATACCTACTACTCAGACGACGATAGCGGCGATGACGACTGCTGCCCACTCTGTGTGGAGGAGATGGATCTCTCCGATAAGAACTTCAAGCCTTGTCCTTGTGGTTACCAAATCTGTCAGTTCTGTTACAATAACATCCGTCAAAACCCAGACCTGAACGGTAGATGTCCAGCGTGCAGAAGAAAGTACGATGATGAATCCGTTGAATACAAACAACTGACGGCAGAGGAGTGGAAGCTCGAGCAACTGAAGAACAAGAGGAAGGACAAGGAGAGAAAGCAGAAGGAGATGGAGAAGAAGGAGCACGAGCAGCTGAATAGAAAGCACCTCGCTGGCATGCGTGTCATCCAGAAGAACCTCGTATACGTTGTCGGTCTCAATCCCCCTGTGCCTCCAGAGGACCTATACTCTGTCTTGAAATCCGAGAAGTACTTTGGACAGTTTGGTAAGATCCTCAAGATCGTTGTCAACAAGAGAAACCCAACTACTGGCCACTTCAGCAGCAACGCAGTGGGCGTCGGCGTATACGTGACTTTCTCCAAGAAGGAAGAGGCCGCCAGATGTATCCAGATGGTGGATGGCTCATACATGGATGGCAAACAGCTCAAGGCTGCTTTCGGTACTACGAAGTACTGCTCGTCATACCTGAGGGGCCAGACTTGTCCAAACCCTAACTGCATGTTCCTCCATGAGCCTGGTGAAGAGGCAGACTCATACACCAGACAGGATCTGTCTACAAGACAGAGTTTGAAGATGAACGGCATGGAGAATTACAGAGTTCAGGCTCCTTTCCCATCCAATGACACTTACTACCACCATCATCAGGATCACAGCTATAGTGGAAGCAACGTGTCTTCACCTGCTACAAACAACAACACTCCATTGGCCAGTACCACTTCTTTGGCTACATCCCATGTGATTCCAAACGTGCCATTGCCATCCAACATCTCATGGGCTTCCAACAACAATGGCTCCAATAACAACACTGTGGACGATGCGGAAGTTTTGGCCAACCCTAGTGCCTTCCCTACATTGGGAGAGTCTGTCACTCTGCTCCAACAGAACCATCAGCATTCCCAACCTGTTCATCAGAATCATAAGAAGCACAAACATCACCAGCAGCAGATTGAGGAGATCACACCAGAGGATATTGCTGCCAACTACATCGACGAGATCCTTAACGATCTGAAGAACGGCACTTCCAGAAAGTTCAAGATCAGAGCAGAAGTGCTGAACTCGAAAGTGTTGGAGTATGCACCACTTTTCGTCTGTCCACCATTAGAGGGCTCTGTTAAGACCAACACAGAGATCAATGTCAGATTGGTGAAGAGTTTGATCAAGAAGACAACACCAGCTGCGGTCCTGCCACCACCCCAGTTCACCCCAGCAGCTGCACCAACAGAGCCTGTTGTGGGTCAGACACCTTCTCAATCACACATCCAGCTGAACGATTACATGCAACAACAACGTTCCGACTCACTGCCACACGCTATGCCTCAGGTACACACACATGCGCTAGGCCCGGCTTCTACACAACCTCCACAGCATCAACCTTAGCAACAGCAGTTCTTCCAACAGCCACAACAACAGTCCAACTCCGTGGCCCAAATCCTACTCCAATAGCAGCTACTTCAGCAACAACAGCAACAACAGCAACAACAACAGCAACAGCATCAACAATCAGAGATGCCAGGCATGCATGCTCAGACCGAGCCACGCCCACAGTTCAACAGTGCTGCACAGATGCTTTTGCGTGATCAGTTGTTGCAATCGCAGGTTAAAGCTGACCGTTCATTCGCAGCTACACCACCACCACCTGGTATTTTCCCAGCTGTTCAGCAACAACAACAGCCACAACCACAACATCATCACATTGTTGAGCCAGTTGGAGGCACTGCTTCGGACCTATTGAGCCACTTGATGAACGGTAAGAAGATTGGTGCTTGATAGTTGTGTGTATTATATATATGTGTGGTTTTGCATATACATGAAAAGAAAAGTCCACTTAGTAAGGCGTGTATCTGATCTTCTTCTTCCTTTCTGTCACACCACCACCGGAGCCAATAACTCCAACTTTAGACCCAACAGCTGACGACGTGCTGAACATAGACTTATTAGTTTTTACCTTCTTGTTCTTCTTGCTGAAGTTCTACCAACTCTGTACACTCTTGTTTAGTGATTCCTCGTACTTGTCCTCTTTCTCACCAGAGTTTCGTTGCTGTTGTCTCTGTTGTTGTTTCTTGTACTTCTCCACGACGTCTTTTGGCTTGGCGGAGTGTATATCTGTTACTGGGAAGGACTCTGTAGTGTTGGTATCCAGAAACTTCACGATTGCGGTCTGGTTGTTTCCAGAGATGTTGACTATCTTGACCTCTTTCCATTGCTTATCCACTTTGTTTCTCACCCAGACCTGATCACCAACGTTGAAGGGAGATGGAGCCGGAGTTGAATCATTAGATGTCTGTGTAGTCTCCTTTATATGAATGTGAGGACCCTCCTTATCTCCTGGTTTCTCCTTTTCCTTGTTGTCCTCTTCTAGAAGACCAATGAGCTCCAGTAGTTCTTCTTTCAAAGCCAATAACGCTTCGTTCTGTGGATCGTTAGCAAGTGTCTGTTCAACGTCTTCAAGTTGTTGTTTGTATTCTTCAAGTTCACTCATCCTGATTCGACTGTTTGGGGAGTTTGATGGGATGTAAACAGATGATTGTGGATAGTCTGCTAGAATGAGAGACGAAGTTGAAAGTTGTGATTCCTGCATCTCAGGTGCTACATAACGCATTCACCGAGGTCCACCACGTCTGAAAACTGACTTTCGGGCGTAACCTGAAAACTCATATATATACTGTCTACTAATGTAATGGTAAATATACACAGGTATAGATAAACCAGACTTCAAAATCTCATCAGAATGGTATGATAAGCTTAAATGATCACCATATACTTGGTATATTCAATTACTAACATATAATCTCACAGACTGATACGTCAAAGTTCAGAGCAGATGTACTCAAACTGTTTGAGCCCCGACCACCATTGAGCCACATCGAACACATAGATGTGGCACCAAAGGACAGAAAGACACCATACATCTCAGGTATTGGATCTTATTTGAGCAATCTGAAAGAGTACAGCAAGGCGAAGTACGAGTCAGCACCAGTAGAGGAAACAGCACGGATGAAAGACCAAAGGTTGAAGCGTGAGAAACTGGCTTTACAGAAGCAGAAGCTTGACGAGGACTTTGCCAAGTGGAATCCTAATGAGGATCCTCATATCAAAGGTGATCCATACAGAACCGTATTTGTCGGCAGATTGGATTACAACATCACCGAAGTGGAGCTACAGAAGGAGTTCACCAAGTTTGGAGCCATCGAAAGGGTTCGTTTGGTGAGGGACAAAGACACCGGCAAATCTAAGGGATACGCATTTTTGGTGTTTGAACGTGATAGCGGAGCCACTGCTGCATACAAGGAAGGTAATGGGCTGAAATTGGGGAACAGAGAGGTTCTGACAGACATGGAGAGAGGACGCCTTGCAAAGACATGGCTACCTAGACGACTCGGTGGAGGTGTCGGTGGTCGTGGATACTCACAGAAACGTCCGGTACCAGAATTAAAGAAAAGATATGAAACATCAGGGTTGACCAGAGGTGGAAGAGGCGGGTTTACAAGAGGTTCCAATCGGGGTGGGAGACACTACGAGAGTACAAGGTCATCATCCAGATATGAGCCTCACGACTCGAGAGATCGCTACTCGTCACATGGCCATTCCAGATCGTCATACAACAGCTCTCGTGATTCACAACAGACGAACTACAAACCAAGAAGCGAAAGATCTGATAGAAGAGACGACAACAGAACTGAGAGGCTGGATTATAGCAGTAGGTCAAGAAGGGAGGACCGTGATTTCCGTGATAGAGACAGAGACAGGGACCGTGATGCGAGAATGGCTGAAAAGGAGAAAGAGAGGATGAGATATTGAGTAAATCTAAACCAACAAAAGGAGACTTATCACGCTAAAGATGTGTATCGTAGCTAGAATAGCATTTGTATGACTAAGCTGTACTTTTATGATTACCTAATACAAACCCGCGATTAAGCTAGCCCGGCCCGAAATGTCTGATCGAGCTACAACTGACGTTTGTAGTGACGTTGTCTTCAAACACCTAACTATCAAAGAATAACCTGAACACTCAACGACTTTGCATCTCAAACCGACAATGGAAGACTGGAGAAGAATTGACATCGACGCTCTCGACCCGGAGAACAACATCACAGCAGAGGACCTCGCTCCAGAAGTTCCACCGGTGTCCCCGGAAGAAGTGCAGTCCACAATCACCAACATCCGCACACTAATCTCCAAGGGCTCCTACGCCGATGCTATCAGCTATGCCACCCAGGACCCTCCGTATGGTGCAGATGAGGCTTCTAAGGCACAATTCTTAAGCACAGTCATTGACATCTTCAACGCCACCAAGCAGACCGAGATTCCATCTATTGTCCAGGCCCTCTCGATAGAACAACAGAATGCACTCGTGAAGTATCTCTACAAAGGTATGTCTACAAAGAAGGGACAGCAACAAGGTGGTACATTGCTCGCCTGGTTCGACAAGACTGTGGAGGTTACTGGAATGGGTCCTGTTGTTCGCTACTTGTCTGACAGACGTACCATTTGAGCAGTATCTACTAGAAATGACGCACAAATAAATGACTATATTGGAAACTCAAGAAAATTGTACAAAAGAGTGATCATTCATCAAAAGACAGATCCACAATACTCACATTGTTGAGCTTTTTCTTCTTTTTGGATGGGGATTTTGCCTTCACTTTCGGGGAGGGCAAAGTGTAGTCTAGATTGGATTCCCGCAACACGAGTCTCTTTGGGGAAGACAACATCTCTGCCTTCTTTGGAGGTGTCTTAGGAGCAGCACTATCCTCAAACATGAAGAGCTTGCTTGGCGAAGTACGCATCAACTTGATAGGACTCAACGACAGAGAACTAGTGAAACTTTCATTCTCCTTGTTCTCTGGTTCGTCGATTTCTGTTTCTTCAATCTCAACAGGGGTGATATCTTGGTCCACATCACTGAAACGAACCTTCTTGAGCTGTCCATTGGATTCATTGGACAAGTCTGATTTTCTCTTGCTCCTCAGCTCGCCAATATCCTTGTTCAACAGTTCAAGAGTTTGAGAGTTCGACCGATCTTTGCGGGATAGTTCCTCGATTTGTTTCATGGCCTCCTCAAGTTTAAGTTTAGTTGATCTCAATTCTTCTTCAACATCGCTCTTGTCAGAGTCTTTGTTGTGTAAATCGGCGATTTGACGTTCACTCTGTGATTTGAGCTGTTCAATTACCAACGATCTCTCCTCACTCAGTTCTTTGACCTTCTGAGAGTGTTCTTCGGTCAATTTCTCGATCAACAATTCATACTTCTCTTCAAGTTCCTTGATCTTGGCCTCGTAGTCATCTGAAAGCATGCTCAATTTCAGATCGACGTCAGCTTGATGAGATTCCTTCAACTCATAGACGGAATTTCTATGCATGGTCTCCAGCTCCTGTATCTTGGCTTCATACTGATCACTCAAAGCTCTTCTCGTCTCAAACTCTTTGGCAAGAAGTGAGTTCTTAGCGTTCTCAAGTTCAGCAACTAGCTTCTCGTTGTTCGATCTCAAGGATCCAACTTCTTCTTGTAACTGAGCAGCAAGTAGAGAATCAACACCACTTCCCGTACCCGTCTCAAACGAGTTCCTCTCAGACTTGATTTGGAGCTTCGATACCGGTTGAATATATCTGATAGCATGAAGAATCGTAGAGATGTTGGTGTAAGGATCCAAGGTCAAAAGGATCTTGATTCTGTTCTGATAGTTGATATTGCCAAACAAATCAGTCAATAACAACCGTGTCAATTTGGAGGTCCTCAAGTGCGATCTGTCAAACTTCTTGGACTTCATGAGCGAAAGACATCTTCCAAGTTCCGTCAAACTGGTGTTGGTGTAGTTTCCCTCTTTGAACTCTTTGCCTTCTGTCTTTGCAGCTTTCGTTCTCTCAGATCCTGCCAAGTCAGCAATGGTGAGTCGAGTGGTTCGGATAGCCTTACCAATAACCCTGTGCAAGTTGAAGTATATGAAAAGGTGGGATCTGGAACTTGTTTGGTTCAAACTTGTGGCACTAACAGCCCTTCTCTTGATGCACTTGTGCAACACAGTCTTTGCCTCATCGAGATTGGTGACGAGAATCTGTCTCGCACCCTTCGGCTTAACTTTCCCGTCTTTGAAGTCTGTGATGATCTCCAATGATTGATTCTGTGTCTTTTTCTGGTCCATTGAGAGGTCTCTTATACGGTCATTGTAGATCTCAAACACCGAGATGGACAACCCAAACTCACCAGTGCAGTTTTTACTGGCGCTTGAAGTGGCAACAAAGGATTCACCAAAATGCTTTCTGAGAACTCTGTAATCAGCAAAATCGTTATTGACTTTCCTGAAGATCTCGTTGAGTGAGTAGATCGCCAGACCTGGATTGGAATCGTTACCGTATATGGAGTATGACTTCCCGCTGTTCGAAGGTCCCAGAGTGAAGTAAACGCTATCCTTATCTTCGAACAAGTCAACTGTGAGATCCTCCATAGTCTCTCTGTAGAGTTCGAACTGAGTGGCATCGTTGAAGATCTTGGTGAATTTGTTAGCGCCCGTGGTATTCTTGAACGAAATATGAGTGTCTGTTAATGTCTCGATGACAGACTCCCTGAGTGAATCACCGGGCAGATCCCCACGTGGTTTGAGACGGAGATAATGTGGCACCACACTCATATTGATACAGCGAATGAGAAATGTGGAAATTGAATTGTGTCGTTTTAGACTCAATGGTTGAAACAGGTGGTGTATGATCAGGTATGTTTTTCTTGGGTTTGTTTTGGTTTGCAGTTGTTTGTTTACCTTTTTTCCCTTGATCGCGCGATCGTCTATCAACTCTGAACCTCTGAACCTACTCCACTTTTCAGGAAAGTTGGCACTACATAAGATCTAGAGAAATGTCACCAGTGGGGGCCATATAGATAATAACACAAACAGTAAACTGGAGTACTCAGTAAACATTCAACATTGACTAAGCTCATCTATATCATGGTCCCACCAGGATAGCTGTACGCCAACGATCAAACGAAGAACGACCGCCATGATGAACTTCCTTGAGACGTCTCACTAGATGATCTATGGACTGAAGCCATAGGCGGAAGCCTTTCTTGGTTAGAAGATACGATTTGTTCGTTCTTCAATAGATCCATGATTCCCTTGCAATCCGAAATACCCCTTATTTCCTGTTTCACCTCAGAGGGTTTTGATATTGTATTGGCCCAAGGTTTAGAGATACCCATGGACTTGCTCTTGTAGGCACGGGCGGATAACGGAGGATATTCTGGAGTCACAGGCTCCGAAGCTGATATGCTGCTTGAGACAGAATGACCTGTGAGGATGAACTGGGACCGAGATCCAGTGTCTTGCTAGTCCATCAACGTAGAATCGAGCTGCTGGCTTTCATTAGAATCCGATCTATGTTCAGGGGAATTTGACTGTGATCTCGGTTGCGTTTCTGATTCGCTCGTGTTCGTCTCAAGGTTTGTCTTTGTCTGAGCAGTAGCCAATTGAAGTTCATTTTGTAGTTGTTCGATCTCCTTCTGTTGTAGTTGTAGTTGTTCCTGTAGCGATGCAAGCTCATCCTCTCTCTCCTTCATGGCATGTTTCAGCAAATGATACTCCTCAACAATTTTCTACTGGTGATTGTTGTGTTTCCTCAGCACTGCATTCTCCTGATCCATGGCTTGCATGGTGTTCATTAGTTGTGTTTCTTTCTCATGGTGCATCGATTGTAGCATCTTTATTCTTGTATCATACTGCGACGATAATGAATGTATTCTTTGTTGAAAGGTCTCCTCGAGTTGTGCTTCTCTCAGTTGCATGGTATGTTGGTTCTGCTTATCGCGTTCCTTCATTCTTTCAAGATGTTGATCCAGTATGGATTGCAAAGTCTAAGCATATTGTTCCCTTTGTATCCTCAATGCTTCAGCCTGCTGTGCAGCAGCTTCACGCTCTTCATCGTGTCTTTGTGAAGATTGTGACTCGTTGTTGGGCTCCGAAGTATTGTCATTCTGGGTTGAAGGAATGACAGCTAGTGTAGTTGATGTGACAGTTGAAGCAGGTGTGGAAGCAGCGTTGTTAGTAGAGGCACCACTCGAAGATGAAGTGATATCAGTAACTGTGTTCTATGGATTCTCGGTAACATTCTGGGTTGTATCATACTTCCTCAGTGGCTCAGGCAGATCTGGGATGTATTGAAGTGCGTCTCGAATGACAGAGATATCTGATTTTTCATCAAGCACAGATATCACCCTGATAGTGCACTCATTGTCCGAGTAACCAAATTGATCTGCAAGAAGTAGTGTACTGAGTTGGGATAGAGTGACGTCATCCAAGGTCAGTTGATCTTTAGCCATGAGACGTAGACACCTTTCAAGTTCGGTGAGACTTAGGTTGATATAGTTTGCACTAGTCACAGCAGATGGTACCTTGTATGATCTGATGGTCGCATCTGGGATATGTGCTGAAAGCAGGGCGATAGTGATCCTCGTTGAGCATATACCCTCTGCTGATTGTTTGTGTAGATTCAATTGGAGAAACATATGAGAGTGCGGGGCCATCTGGGATCCATCGTCATGATAAGTCCGTGCTTCCAGACCCTTCCCTATTACGGCACGTGCCTCGTAAGAACAACCCACGTAGTATTGCGTCAAATTCTGCGGTATGAGCTTCCCTGTCATTGGATCTGGTATTATGTCATGCTTCCTGCTATCGTCATCGGCCAAGAGGTCCCTGATCTCATCGTTGTATAGTTCAAAGATTGAAACAGTAACACCATACTGGGTCTCTGACTCTGAGGTTACAAATCCTGGTTCCTCAACTGTAGGGCGTTTCAAGGCACCTTTGAAGTGTTCATTCAGTTTTTCAAAACTCAGAATTTGATCCCAGTCAATAAAAGTTCCATGATAATACAGATGATAGAAGATATCATTGACCGCAAGTTCTTCGGTCTCTTCGTATTTTGGACCCAGATTGATTGCAACAGAGTCCTGATTGTCAAAAAGTTTATAGACGAGAGGCCTTATGACTGGTTTGTACACTCCATACTCTATACCTGTGAAAGGTATCACGGAGTCAGACCCTTCGATCAAAATTGTTTGACGATTGATGAACTGAAACTTCCCTTGTTTGTCGTTGGCTTCAAACCAGCCACAGTACTTTCGGGCCACAAGAAAGCGTTCGGGCTTGATTATGGGAGCTGACATTGTTCATGGATGCTGGATGGCGTATTGAAGACGATCAGATTTGAGTTAAAGACGGTTCATTAGGGAGTGTCAGACCTGAAATGTTATTATCATAGATGGTGGTAAGCAATCAGCGCTAAAATCCGGTTAGGGCAACATCGCCGTGAGCGGAAAAAAACCCCGAAGCGTTTCTGGAATCTCTCTCTTCACTGTCAGGACAAGTTCCAGTTGAAGACCGACAATAATACACCACATAATAGATCTTTGGGTTAGATACGATATTTCGAATCCATCAGCACGATGTCCAAAGAAGATACGAAACCAATTGAGTTGGCTGAGACCACAGAAACACCCGTGAGCGAATCTTCAGCTCCAGTTCCAGAACCAGCACCAGCCACAGCAGAGACATCAACAACCACAACCACAACCACAACCACAACCAACACTTCTTCTGTGGAAGACGCATCAGCTGAAAGCACAGAAACGGTACTCACTAGAAAGAGAACCAGAGACGAAGTTGATAATGCTGATGAGGAAAAGGGCGAACAGACAGAAGAGGAGCGCAAGATTGCATCGTTGAAACGCAGAAAGTCAATCTCAGAGGACACCACTGAGAAGCCTTCTGTCAAATCTACAGAGACCATCAAGGAAGCCAGCAAGGAGAGCACCGCAGATGCAGAGGAAAAGGAAAAGCAAGAACTCACCAAGGAGGAATCATTGGAAACCAAACCCGCTGATACCAAACCGAAGTTTGTGTTCGGTTCCACAACACCATTTGGCGCCAATGCCTTTTCGATGGTCAACAACAAGGTAAACGTGTTTGACTCTAAACCTTCCACATCTGCATCTGCTTCCTCCACAGGAACACCTACACCATCTGTGTTTGGTTCTGGAGCATCATTCGGAAATGCCTTCCAATCAACTCTGAAGAAGAAGTCCATTTTCGACTCCACAGAGGAGAAGTCTACGTCCGAAGAGAAGACCAGCACTGAGTCAGAAACCGCACAAAAACCACATCTATACAAGCAGGTTGATCTGGAGAAGAAAGAAATCAAGTCTGGAGAAGAGGATGAAGAGCAAGTTTTCACATGTCGTGCCAAGTTGTACGCACTAAACCTTGCGAACGTGAAGGACGGTTGGAAAGAGCGTGGTGTTGGTAACATCCATGTGAACAAGAGTAAAGAAGCCGGTAAGGCTTCGAGAATCATCATGAGATCCAACGGTCTACTGAAGGTTATTCTCAACACTGCATTGGTGCAAGGGTTGGAAGTTGTCAAGGGTATGCCATCCTCTATGAACCCAGAGAAGTTCATCAGAATCACATCTGTGGAGGATGGTAAGCCAATTCAGTACGCTATAAAGACTGGAAGCGTGGAGACTACAGAGACGCTATTCAAGACAGTGATGGATCTGATCCCACAGAGTGTATAAAGGACATAACCTCTATATCATGACTTTACAAACGCTATACTGCAGATCGTAGCACCTTTCACACCACCAAACTCGAATGTAGGATAGTCGATCTTCTTCCATACTTTGAGGTCATCTCTCACGATGAGCTTTTCGAGTTCTGTCTCTGTGAAGTTACAAGAGGTGATGAGGAGGACACTGTCCTTGGCCAGCAACTTGGAGACTCTATCAGCGTATGCCTCTGCTGCTGTCTTATCACCGAACTGCAACCCACTCAGAGCGATGGCGTCCAAAGTTCCTTTGTCCAACACCACATCGTAAGTCTCCTGCGGCGTCCAGTTGTCGTCGTAGATGTCCACGACTTCAAATTCCACACCATCGATGTCTTCTTCTTCAGCGATGCTCTTGGCAAACTCCACTGAGTTGGATGAATAGTCAATACCGGTGAAGTTACCCTTGAAGCCCTCTTCTCTCAAAGTGAAGAGGAGATGTCCGTTACCTGTACCGACATCACACATCGTACAAGTTTCGGAGATCTTGTACTGTCCCAAGTTGTCAAAGAGAAACTCAACCATCTTCTGTTCAGCATCAGAGTCAGAGAACCAACACTCTCCGGTATCTTCTGGGTTCTCTTCGAAGTTCTTCTTCTCGAGGGCATAGAAGTCATCCCAACTACGTGATACAGTTAGTTGGGTACGAGATAAATGAGTGCGAGTCTTGATTCTTACTATTCTTTCGTTCCAAGCTTGGAAGTGTTCAACTTAGAGGTGTCTTCTGTCATTTTGGAAGTTTAATGCTTTTGGATACAAGCCGAACTATCTTTGTATGTTTGGATTGTAAAGCTCAACTATTCTTACTTCAGTTGGTTGACACGGAGGCAAGTTTTTTTTTTTTCCAGATTCGTGTCCGATTTCCAAAATCCGAATCCGGAAGTCAACAGCTGCGGGGCTGAGGCAGCTCTGAGCAGGCTACCGGATTGACAGCTGTCACTCCATGGAAGAATTCAAGTCACCCGAAGACCCGCCAGTTATATCCACACTTTAAGTCTCTTCAACTGGACTGGAATATAAGAAGCAGATGACAATCACACTTTTCGACATCCAGGACAAGTCCACTGTCCACACACCTCTCTTCATCGTTCATGGTGAGACGTCGAAACACAAATCCGGTATCGTCACCGTGGCGCATGCCTACAACGCTTTCCCACCTCTATGCTACGAGGTCAACCAGGGATTCTTCAAGGCTTTGGTGCATTTGGACCCTGGTGTAAACCCACTGATAGTCACACACTCCAAGGGTGAAGTTGTCAATGGCTTCCCAAGATACGGCGATTCATCAATCAGCTCCATGAACTTGAATGTCACATACACACCGCTTCGTGAGAACAGACCGGTACACCTCTGTGTGTTGATCGCTAAGGACTCACCAGCGACGTTTGATACTACATCTGTGAAGGGACAGATGGAAGGCAATGGGCTGGAATTGGCGATCAGAAAGCTCAGAGTCGGTGGACGTCTCATGCAGGCTTTCACCAATGAGCAGATGTTGAGGAACGGGTTCGGCAACAGAACGTTCAACTTTGTCGAGGAGAACGTCCCAGATACGTTATTTGCACAGGAGGCCAATGCGCCAAAGATGAGAGACACGATCAAAGTGCATGTTTTGCGCTCCAAGTATACATTAAAGGAGTTGAGAGACCCAAACTTGGCACAGCAGAACAGTAAAGGTTCCGATACCGGAGGGCTTTTCCGCATTGCCCAGGAAGAACTCACAGCATATGGAGGACCATTCGTCAACCAAAAGGAACCTGTTCAGGCAGCTGTGATGTTCCTTGACACACACTGGGATACCAAGCTGAAACTCATCTTGACCCACGCAGCCCTTGGTGGTGGGAGTGATAAGATCAAGCTGGCCATCTTTGGTTCTCACGGTCTGTACTCATGGCCTTCCACATTGGAACAAGTGGTACCAGCGTTCATGGACTCGACAAGAAGTAACATCAACGAGGTTGCCAACGACTGTAATCAGTGTGGTACTTACTGGGAATGTCTCAACATCACCCTTGGTGCCTTTTTGCACGAGATTGGTCACTCATTTGGATGTCCTCACCAGACAAGTGGTGTCATGCTGAGAGACTACGTCACGTTCAATAGATCATTTACAACCCGTGAGACGGTGTGTCTGAGAACAGGAAGCAAGGGTAAGGCCCCATTGTTGCCTAGAGATGAGTGCACATGGCACAGATTGGATTTGTTGAGATTCCTTTACCACCCTAGTTTCTCATTACCATCTGACCACCAGGACCCTTCTTTCGGTAAAGGTTCGACAGTAAGAGGTAAAGCATCTTTGTTACCAATGGGTAATGGCACAGCAGTGCTCAAGGCACCATCAGGAATATACTCCATCGAACTCAAGATTGGTGAATTGGCACACGCTTACATCGAGTACTTACCAAAGTCTCTTGGCGGTCCGGGTCCACAAACAGAGGTTCTCATTAGTGCAGATGACTTGAGATCCAGAATGCCACGTGACAAGCAAAACCAAGAGTTTGATCTTCACATCTTGAGTTTGGGTCAACAACAGGCCGATTTCCCAAAGATCATTTAGCTGTTGAATGACAATTCCAATGTGATCCGCTCTGATTTCGGATTGGGAAGAGGGCAGCTCGTTGGTATCAAGTCTGGTGCGTTTGGTGACGTCCACAGAGGCCACAAGCAACCAGAAGTGTTCTACGATCCATCTAGAGTGGTCAACATCAGAGTGTACCATGGATTCGCATTGGACGGTATTCGTATCGACATGGGAGAAGTTGAAGCCTCCAAGGCAGCACCACCCCCAGTCCCACCAAGAGACTATAAGAGTCCGTTCAAGAAACTGATGGGCCACATTACTAATGCAGTGAGTAACTTATCCATACAGATGCCTGCTGTTGCATCCTCGGTACTTTTCGGTAACCAAACTGGAAACTACACCGACTTCACTCTACAGCCAGGTGAGAGAATCTCACACTTCAACATCAGATGTGGTGGTTGGATTGATGCCGTACAGGTTGTCACAACTACAGGAAGAGCAAGTGTAATGCTGGGTAAAACTGATGGAGGAAGTGAGGCAGTTCTATCTCCTCCAGCTGGATACGAGATCATCGGATTCCATGGTAACAAGAGCGATTGGGTCGACGCTATCGGTGTCGTTTACGTGCAAAAGTGAATATCTAGACAGAGAAATCATTCATTTATTGATTGCCCATTGTAGTAGTAGCGAGTTCGTTAAGCTTTTCAGCCAGTTTCTCAGGCTCAATCTGCTGTGGTCCATTGCGAGCTCCCATAGGAACACCTCTAGCCCTATTGAGATCATCGATTGGATGGCCCACAGTACGAGGGTTTCTGTTGACGAATGGGTTGCCTGTAGAGTGTAACGAGGTAGACACACCAAGGTTCGGTGGTGCAGTGGGGACCACGGAGTACTTTCTCTCTCTGAATGCCACACCAACCTCCTTCACCTTCTTCTTGTGGATTTGATCTTCGGAGAGCTTGAAGAACCAGTCTTCGCTCTCGTTGTACTCGTAAAGACTCCACTCAACACCGTATGGCTTCGGTTCAAGCAAGTAGACACAGTGCAACGGGATGTCGAGGTTTGTAATCACATCCCTGCTCAGGTTCATGAAGTAGCCCAGCAACACTCTGGCAACAACACGATGTGTAATGAGAAGCACATGATCTGTAGTTCTCTCCACCTCGTTGATGACTGGACGCACTCTGTTGATGACATCCAGGTAGGACTCTCCTCCGATGCCCGGGTATCTGTAGCGCAACTTGTCCTTGATTCTGTTGTTGTACTCATTAGGATATTTGGACTGTATCTCCTCGTACGTCATCCCCTCACATGTACCGGCACACAGCTCATTAAGCATCTTGAGTTCCTTGATATCAAATTGCTCCTCTGGGAAGTAGTCAGACGTCTGTACCGCTCTCTGTAGCATCGAGGTCCACACGTTGAATGGAGGCTCGTCAGGGATCTTGTCCGCCTCTTTGTTGGCAACCAGCTTGGAGTACTTCTCCACTTGTCTATGGCGGAACTCTTTCTTCTCATGCTCGATGAATCTTGCGAGTGCACGTGCAAACTTTTCACCTCTCGGAGTGAGTGGTGCATCCCCTCCGATTCTCCCACTAACGTTGTCCTCACTCTCTCCGTGTCTTGTAATCCAGATCTGTCTTTCGTTGAGATTGAAGTTCAACAGGTAGTACATTGTCTGCGAGGCAAGGAATCCCTGGATGCTGTAGGCGACGACTTTCTTCCCGACATCTATCATCTTGATGTACTGCAGCTCTTCGTCGTCTTCCAACGTTTGGTATGCCTTTTCGTAGTTGTGCAGTCTCTCTGTGAAGTCCTTCAACGCCTTCTCCGGATCCATGTTCTTGTAATCTGGCCCACTGAGTTTCAAACGGATGTTCTTCTGTACCACTTCCTTGTCCGTACAGATACTCTCCAAGTAGAGCACTTTGATATCAGAGCTTCTTTCTCTGATTCTCTCCAGAATGATACGTCTTCTTTGCTTAGTACTGTTTGTAGCATCGAAGATCCCCACAGATCCGGGACCTTGTAAGAGATAGTCAAGCAACTGATCCAGTGTATCCATGGCCCATTTCTCCCTAATCTTTGTAGTTTCTGGGTTCTCCGGGTTGAAGAAGGAAGCATCATGTTCAGTCTAAGCCACACTCTTAGGATCAGGGAGTGGACCTTTAGATGGACCGCTCTGCTTAGCGTCTTTTCTTCTCGTGTTGCCGACGTTGAACACTCGACAATCGTGTTGTAACCAGTTCAGGTACCGTGTGAGTTTGTTGGTGATGTACGACTTACCCCTTGCCGGAAGACCAACCATCACAATGACCAGTTTGGAACCGGCTTCGTTGTCGAGAAACTGCGTTGCAGAGTGTTGGGCATGTCGTGTGGATACTCCTGGCATGTTGACCGCTGTTCCTCTGCGTTTTACTATTCTGAGAGGAGGGGCATCGATGGTGTTGAGGACGTGTGCAATGGACGGTTTCAACTCTGGTGAGTTTTCTAAAGAGCCCTGTTGGGAATTGATATTGGAGAGTGTCGGTGAAGTGTTGGAAGAGCCTATTGGTGTGTCTGAAGGTGGTCTTTTCTTGAAATCTGGCAGTTTGAGGTGTTGGTTTACCACACCTTGCTGTTGACGATGATCTGAGATCCTGTCCTGGTCCTGCGAGGGTTGCTGTTGGTTGCCATCGAAATGAACAGTGGCATCAATGGATCCCATCTTGGATGTGCTCATGGGACTGATAGCATCTAGATTTTTATCGACATTGCTGGGTGAAGCTTTTGCATTGGTAGCAGCTTCTACCCCGGTATGTTGTGGTAGTATTGGAGGCGCACCAGCTGATGGCGGAAGCATGGGAGAAGGTTCGTCCTCAGAGCTCGAAGCGATGGCGTTCTCGCTGTAATCAACATAGCTCTTGAAGTGTGGCATCTTTGGAAGCCCAGATTACCACTTTTCCCTACTCAATTCACTCGTCCAGATGTGTGTTGAAAGCACTACGAAATCTCAAGTGGGGATCAAGAGTGCCATCTGCTGACCCGTTTGTCCCCTTATACTGTCATCGCACATGAAGCTGTCTCCGAAATCCGAAAATCTGGCATCTGGCTTACGTAATTACCCCGGGGCCCTTCCGCGGACACGAGGTGTGCGGGTGTAAAGATATGTCTGCCATTTTGTTCACGGGTATTCCATTCACGTCTCCGATATCAGTTGTTCAACTTTCAGCCTCGTTATCAGTTCGTTTCAGAAAGGGAAGAAGGAGGGCCTTGTTCGTCCAATTCTACAGCCACCCATTTTTTTTTGTCCATGTGGTCGTGATTCGTGAATTTTCAATTAGATAACAAATGACTCTTGGTATCATGTTTGGTATTTGGTGTCTCATAATGCTAAGTGACTCCCCAGCCCTAAACCACACACGCTCACCATAATCAATTACAATTTACAATCACCATGGGTCTCTTCAAGCGTGCTCTTCTCACATCGGCTGCTGTGGGTGCCGGTGCTGCCACCTACATCTGTCAGAACTACATCTACGTTGGGACATATTACGAGGGCAACTCTCCCTTCCAGAGTGGCGATCTGCCTTTTATGAGTAAGTTGAAGTACAAACTCACTGGCACTCACCCAGACGATCCATTGGGAACCAAATTATCCCATGTGCCAAACCCACACAAGAACCCAGTGAGCTTCGACTACTTCCAAAAGCGCATCGACAGTGCCACTACCAAGTCGATCTTGGCCAAGTACCCTACTAACGAAGAGATGCTTGGTGCCATGCAACGCGCATTGTTCCTTGGTCCTACTCTGTGGCCACACAGATTTGTTCTTGGGCCATTGTTGAAGTCCAAGAAGTTGAACATGCCTGAGGAAGGCCAACCAACCGATCCAAATGCCTCTCCAATTACTTATCTCTTGAGTATACCAGGATTGATCAACAAGGGTGAGTTGCGCTATGTTTGGACCGGAGAGGAAGTGGAGAAGTACAAGACTCCGTTCCCAGAGAACACCATCATCTTTGGCATGTTTACTTTCTTGGATTATGGGAAACGTACCAATGGTGGATACTTCAACTTTGCACTTGGATCTGACCGTTTTGCTGAAGACATGCCATACAGATCTTTGGAAAGGGTTGAATACTTCACCGAGAAGAATGATCAAGGCGAGGATGAGCTGGTCCTGAGATTCATCACAGTGGAAAACAACCTCGAAAAGGGAAGTCCAGCACCAGTTGATGGGACTATGGGATTGCACGAGTTCATGACTAGAACCATTGTCTTGGACATGGTTAGAGGTTTGCAGAAGTGACCCCTAGAGGCTACTAGCTATGAGATTAGCGCAGCTACTGATCTGTAGAGCACTCTAATGTTTCCTATCACTCTTTATCAGCTAGAAATCTTTTATACACATTCAGCTTAATACGCATAAGATCTATTCCACACCAAATTAGCTACTGCTGTAATCAGTGTTAGATCCACGAGGGTTACAGTTTCCAGTCCAAAGTCCAAACCCCGACAGGGTGAAAGCCGCAACGGGCGTTGCTGCGGTTACGCGATTGGTTAAGTTGCGGTCCCACATACAAGGGTCCCTCTGTCTTCAAGGCTTTTCCCCCGATAAACCCAAAATTTCTTGGTGAAGATTGCTTACAAGTGACCGACTTGTTGTCCATCTCGAGGGGAAACTTGTCTCGACATGTGGATTATTATTTAACAAACTGGTCAACTGTGAAAAACTTGAAACTTCGATACAAATTTGTACCTATTACTCATTATCTCACCTGATCGATCACAGTACTGATAAGACCTTTGCAAGCCATAAACCACCCTACAACCTCATTTCGACTTGATCTTACTGAGTCCTGACAATGCCTACCAAAATTTCTGTTGATATGTAAGTGAACATACTATCTCAACTCTGTGATTATCACTTCAATGACTGGTACTAACCACCGCCATCTCACCAGCAAGAACTACACCCTCGTTACTGGGGGGCTCGGTTACATTGCCTCCCACACCATCCCATTGTTGGACACTCCAGTGGTCATCTTGGACAACGCTTGTAACTCATCGCTTCAACAGCTAGATGGGATAAAGAGACTCTCTGCTCCTCATGATGTGATCTTCCACCAGATTGACCTCACTGATAAGGCTACTCTCACTGCCTTCTTTGACGAGTTCCATAGAGACACAACCCGTCAAATTTCTCAGGTGATCCACTTTGCTGGTTTGAAATCTGTGAGTGATTCGTTGAAGCAGCCAGATATGTACTATGAGCATAACGTGGTTGCCTCTCAGAACCTGATGGCGCTGATTGCACAACACCCACAGATCAAATCGTTGATCTTTGCCAGTTCTGCTGCAGTGTACGGTGAGGCACAGTCCCCGATCAGAGAAGATATCGAGTGTATTCCTACCACTCCATACGGTGCTACAAAGCTGAAAGTTGAAAAGCTGCTGAAGCCTTGGTCTGAGCAATACGATGTTGGTGTTGGTATGTTGAGATACTTCAACCCAATTGGTGTCCATCCATCCGGTGCGTTGGGCGAACAGTCCAAGAATCTGATGCCACTTGTGATCAAAGCCGTGAAAGAGCAAAGGCCAATGACTGTCTTTGCTGGAGTTAGAGATTACGTTGCAGTGATGGATGTTGCCCGTGCGTGTGTCCTTGCCCTGGAGTACGTGGTTAAGCAGAGAGAAGAGTACGGCGAGACCGTTTATAGGGCTTGGAACTTGGGAAGTGGAACAGGTATGACAGTGAAGGAAGTGATCCAGGCGTTTGAAAAAGCAACCGGTGTCTCTGTGGATATCCAAGAAAAGGGTAAAAGAGAAGGGGATGTGGATGTGCTGATTGCTGATGTCTCTAGAGCAAAGACTGATCTGGGCTGGACCCGTGAGGTCTCTATGGAAGAGGCATTCAAGAGCCTGTGGAGTTGGGCAAATCCTACAGCTTGATTTATAGATGTATACTCATCAAAATTCACTATTCTAAAAACTTTTTAAGTGTCCTTAGCAGTGTTAGTAGTAGCTGAAGGAAGATCAGAATGATTTCACCTAGAAGAGCCGTACACTGAGTTGCCAAAGGTGTTCGCATAAACTCTCTCCACCACTGGCCAAGCTTGATCAGCAATGGAGTTCCAAGCTCAAAGGATAGTCTGATGATCTGTGTAGATAGTGTAATGATCCCTCGTACCAGCTCTTTGTCACTTGCAGATGACTCAACCGTCTCAACATTGCTATCATTGATCGCACCAATCAGTTGCCTTGAGGATCTGATATAGTTCTATCGGAACTACTCGTACTGAACATCTGGGGAGTTGAGAAGTGTCTCCAGTGAAGAGATTGCATCAACCATGGTGGGTAGATCGACAAACTGTCTTATCAATTCCTTTTCATCCTTCTATGTCACTCGCTTTACACCTTGTGTGTGGTGGTGGTGATACTGTTGATATTGCTGATGTGTGGATTTTAGCTTGAGAGGGCTTGTTGATGGAGATTCATTATATGATCTTCGAGATATTACTCGTTGTGAAAGGGAGGGCAACGTGACTTCGTAGTCACTTTCATCGGCTTGATCTGTGGGTGGTTCCGGTGTTGATGTGAACCGTTGTAAGACTTCCTGGAGGACCCGGGGCATTTGTGGATTCAGAATTTTTGGGATGGAGGTCGAAAGTGTTGATGCCTGATGCCTGATACCAGTAAAAGAAGGCTGGTGCAAATAGTCGCTGGATTGAGGTGATTATTGTAAATTTAGCAACCAACTGACGAGAGACTAGTGTACCTTGCTTTGCATAAGAGTGAGTAATGTAAGGCACGTGATAAGTGGGTAGTGGGTTACTATTGGATATCTCAACACAAAGGATACTAGTAACGTAGATGGTAGAAGTTAATTAATGTAGTCTTTAAAGTGGTTATGTCAATGATTTACCAACATCAAGATTGTCTGTCAGTGACCATGTAAGTGCTCCAGCCTCCTATCAACTTGGTTGTAAAGGATAGACAGTATGTGTCTCAAACCAATAGGTTGTGTGGGATACAAGACAGATCACGCAATAGACCCTTTCGTGCCATGTTCTTGTTATAACTGGAATATCATTAAAAGAAAAGAGTTAGATGCTAATATACACTGGACCAGATGGTCTTTGATTTATGAGTTAAATATATGCATGATCGATCAGAAAAGGGGAGGAAAATCAAGGACAACGCAAAAAAGCAAATCAGGACGACGTCATCAGTTGGTAGATAGTGTTGTACATCGAGTAACAACACCAGCCATCATCATAAGGCAAACCACAGGGCCAAAAAAAAAACAGACAAGACAGAGGGAAACATGAAACGACACAAAGCAAAAAACGAGACAATGAGGGGCATGAAAAAATGATGGATGGAATAGACAGATACACAGGCTCACAAAACCAAACCAATGACGAGACATGCAACGGTTGCAAAGACACCATACAGAACTGAACCATTCACAGCAACGGGGGAGTCGATTCTGACGGCACCAGCTGTTGAAGAGTGCGTGAGAGTGGTAGAGCTTGGACGGTTGGCAACTGGTTCAGAGTTTGTAGTGTTGAGCACACGTCCTGTAACCACCACACCGTTGGTATAAGCGGCAGTTTGTCCCATGTAAGCGGATGTGTTCATGGAGGTGGTGTATTGGAAGGAGAACGTGTATGAGTCAGTGATGTTGTTCGGTACGGCGAATGGGATGGTACCTGGCAAAATCTCCTTGGTTTGGACTGGTGCCTGGATGTAAGACACACCATTAAAACTCGTTGTTGTGGTTCTATCGGCTGTATCATCAACATATTGCAGTCTGCTCTTGTAATTCTCGTTGTTAGCCTGAGCAAGGGCAATATTGTTAGCCGCGTTGTCCACTGCAATGAACATCTCTTGAAGCACGGGCATACCGAGAACAGAATAGCCGTAGTTGGTGTTAGGGAAGATAGAGAGGTAACAAGCCTCCGAACCATCCTCGAAAGTGACCGGATCACCATCTGAACTGATCAAAGATGTGATGAGTTTATCGATGGAAACGTCCACGGTCAAATTACCAAAAGAGAAGGACATAGTAGCATCAAGGTCCTTAACGGAACATTTCAACATCCAAGCTGCGGTGTCGTTGGAGTAATATGCATTGAGTTGAACAGCGATTGTGACGACAAGGGACATTGGTAGATACAGGTAAGATGTACGTGAGTCGAGTAAGACAGGAGTGACCACGTTCTCCTGGGTCACGACCATTTCCACACCTCTCCCATTCATAACAGTGACAGCGGAAAGTGGGACGATTGGATAGTTGTACCTTAGTTCGCCACCACCTGTAGCGTATGGGATGTTGGAGAATTGCACAAGAGGAGGAACAAACATATCGGTAGCGACACCACCAAACACCAATTTACCCGTTGAGTTTGTCAAGGTACCAACAGAGTATGCAGATGAGTTGATGAAGCCTGCATTGACCATTTCATCAAGGACATGGAAGTTGTAATTAAAGCCATCAGATTCGATGTTTCCTGCAAGACCAAGGGCACCGACTTCCACGTTTGATTGGTTCACATACACGAAATCCACGTTGGGGAGGACAATGTTCTCCACCGGACCGGTAAGATTGAGCAATGAGAATGAATCACTTGCAACTGTTCCGTTGGCGTAAACATAATCCAAAAAGGTCAAGCGAACGTGTTCACCGTAGTCTTCACCAGTTTCGCTATCTTCCAAATCATAAGAACCGAAACTTTCACAGCTGTTGGCATATGACTGCGTGGTAGAGTGTGCACTGGCCACACTGGTTGTAGTTTTACCGTCGGAATCTGTAGTGGTAACCGTTGTACCGTAGATCTCTTCACAGTTGGGGAATGCAGATGAGTTGAGGGCCCAAAGGTATGGCTGTGCGATGTCGACTCTTAGGGCTTGCTTTTGAGAGCCGAATTCGACATTAACGTACCACACATGGTACTCGTCAGAATAAATCTCCGCAGCAGGGAAACGAGTGGTACTCGCTGAACGGGATACAGTTTGTGCGGGCTGCTCCTGATGTTGTTGTTGTTGTGTAGCTGATGATGAACTGTTCGAGCTCTGGGCGAGCGCGGATGAAAGACATAGTGAGAGGGAAAGAGACTTCAGAAGATTGGGCGATATCATGGTGGTGGATATGTTGGATGTGCGAGGGGATATGGAGTAGAGCTCTAGTGTGAGACAAGAATTGGAGCGACCTTACTGGTTATTAATCAATGTCTCGGGCGGAGATGGAAATTTGCGTCACAAGACCGAGGAGAGGGAAAGACAACAGAAGGGAGGTGGCTATTTGGACTTGTTCAGTAATCTCTGCCGAGCCTTGACGAAGGATAGTGGTGAAGGGGAAGGAGTGCCTGTAGTTCTAAAATAAGAGCGAATGACAACTTCTTCAGCCTCGATAGGGGGGAAAAAGGGCACAGGGTTGTGGTTTGAGAGATTTCGAGGCAGTTGGGCTCTTGGGGGAAAGCGGAGAAAGAGCAACTGGAGAAGAGAGGGACAGGCAGCAGGAAAAGGAGTGAGCTGTGCCGTGAAAGATCTCTAGGGGAAGTTGAAGATCGTTGTTATAGGGAAACGCCTCCACAAACGAGTGTGATTATATGGGAAGGAAAGAGAGAGACTTTCGTGGTTCTCAGTTGTTTTCCGTCCTTCCTATTTTTCTTTTTACGGCGGGCGCCGGGCACTCAGATCCCACGAATTTTCAACCGTTGCATTTTAGTCTGACGTCAGTAGGCGCAACGTGCATACAAAAGTGCTGCAACTTGTGGGCATCGCTCTGTGGGTGAGGAAGAGCGGACCATATCAGCCTATAGATCTTCAGCTTTTCTGAGCACATGAGGCGTAAATGTCCGTGGAGAGCTGCACTAACGTCTACAGACTCTACCAAACCATTCCAATATCCCAAAGAGACCTCAGTCAACATACTTGGTGGTGAATGTTGAATGTTGAAGAGAGTTGGGAATTGTAGATCGCTTGGAGGAGCCCTGCTAGGGTATTTACGATCTTCGGTCGGGTGGTAGTATCCCCAATGCTCAAACAAATCGGAACTGAGAATTGAAGTGACAGTATATTATATTATATAACAAGTACTGGTGATGTCTCAAGTACCCCGATTTCAGGGTGATTCGACACGAGCCGTTAAATGACACTAGGGACTTTGGAGTATATTATAGAATTAGCTAAACAATCGAGTGGTGTGGAGAGTTTATAGTAAATTTGTGACACCAATTTATATTATGAATTGAAAAAAAAAAACACAAATACGCTATCTAATTTGACTTGATGAGGGGTATCTGGTGTCTAGTGGTGATTTCTCCAGCTCAACTGATGATCGTCGACAAATTACAACTCATGAAAGTTGTACGTTACAGACTACAGTTCAGAACTGTTCATGACCGCTATGGTTCAACTTCACCCATAACAGGCACGCGCGCGACGCCAGATCTTCGTAAGATTTTCTCAACATATACGAAGCTCTTTGTATAAGTCTCTCCAGTAGGTATACATTTGAAGTTATCCACCTTAGCCTATCGCTTTGAAGACCACCCACTGCCTACACAACGACTGTTCAACAGATCGATCAGAAACGATCGATGTGTATTTCAAAACTTATCCGTTTTAGGAAATGTTTTACTTCCCAGAGAAGGCGTAATCGTGCAAAATCATGCACAGCACCCCATGGCTGTTAGGCCGAAACGGAGGAAAAAAAACAACTTCGCGAATCCAGTGACTATGACTAAGCAGCTTCCGCGAAAACGTACTATGATTCGCGATTTGCCGCGTTCCAGCGACCATGACTGAGCCCTAGTGAGGCGCTCCTTCGGGATTGTTCACTTTCTCGTCGTACATGCGGTGTACAACTCTCGTGTTTACCTATCGCAAGGTACTCCATACGGTTTGAGTGATCGAGACACCGAAGCGATCCCGTTCTGCTGAGAGGACACACCAACACACACCCATTTAACCACCTGCAGTTCACTAAATACACCCTCTCACTATGAACTTCAACGGCTCTCAAATCCCACCAGGGTACCAACAACAACAACAACAGCAGCAGCTTCATCTACAGGCCTTGCAACAGCAGCGCCAACAACAATTCGCTAATCTTACACCATAGCAACAGATCCAATTCGCTCAGCAATAGGCAGCTGCCGCCGCAGTTGCTGCAAATGGTATGAATGGTTCTGGATTGACGGTTCAGCAACAGCAACAACTCGCCGCTCAAAGACTGGCTATCCTTAAGCAACAGCAGGCTCAACATCAAGCCACTGCAGCAGCTCAGATCCAACAATCACAAGCTCAATAGCTTCAACAACACAAACAATAGATGGCCGCTGCTGTCCAAAGAGAGAAACAGAAGAAGATGTTCAACCAAAGAAATCCAAACGTCACTCCTCCAATTGCACCTCCGAAGCCATGGGAGAGCATGCATTACTGGAGTGAGAAGTTGGCCAAAGAGGGCAAGGAGCCTGACTACGATGTCTTGACTTTCGAACAAATCATCAACAGAGACATGTTAAACAGAGAGCTGGCACAACAAGAACACTTGATCAAGGGAAACAAACCCTTGTTGGAACGTCTGATGAGAGATTTGAAATACTACAGCGAGCTTAAGTTGGCCAGAATGAAGACCATTCAGTTCTCCAATGCCAACCAGTACACAAAGTCCATTTGGGGTGAGGGATATCAAGGTTATGGTAATGGGTTCACAGATGGTCCTACAAGGGTCGTGATTCCCGCTCAGAGAAAGAAGCCATCAAGGTTGAGGGACGTGTACATCCCTAAGCACGCTTTGGAGGCCCAGACACTCACAAAAGACGAGTTGGTGCCAATTAGACTGGATTTCGATTCAGAGAAAGATAAGTTCAGGTTGAGAGATACATTCCTATGGAACATGAACGACAAGACGTTGACACTGGAACATGTTGTTTCTACTTTGATGGAGGACTTCAAGTTCACAAACCCTCTCTTTGCAGATTCAGTACTGGCCTCAGTGAAGGAACAGGTGAGTGATTACCATTCTCACCGCTACAACTCCAAATTTGGTGAGGATCTGAGAATCGTTGTCAAGCTTGATATTACTATCGGTAACATCCAGCTGCTGGATCAGTTTGAATGGGATATCTCCAATCCAGAAAACAACCCAGAAGAGTTTGCTACCATCATGGCAGAGGAGCTGGCACTTCCTGCAGAGTTCATCACCTCAATCTCGCACAGCATTAGAGAGCAGGCTCAGATGTACACCAAGTCGCTGTACCTTATTGGATACGACTTCCAAGGCGGGTTTATCGATGACGACGAGATTCGTGCACACCTCTCTTCTATCGTCACGCCTAAGGACTACCTTAGACCAAGAAACAACTTGTCCAAGTTTACTCCACAGATGATTGAGATCTCCAACATCGAGCTTGAAAGATTGGACAAAGACAGAGAACGTGAGTCTAGACGTAAGAGAAGACAGGGCCGTGCCGGACGTCGTGGTGGTGCTGCCCTACCGGATCTTTCCGACTTCCCAAGAACTTTCAGAACACCAGTGCCATCAACAGTGTTGCCTGGTGGATTGGCGTTGGGTGCAGATGTCGAGTCATACACTACTTATGTTGAGACTTTGAACAGGCCGAGACCCGTTGTGGAGAAGCCTGCCGTGCCACAACCTATCGAAAACGATGAAGGCGCCCAAGCTAGCGATGCTACACCTCATAGTGAAATCCCAAGTCGTCCATACACTGAGGAACCACAGGCCCAGAAGAGAAGAAGGGTCTCTGTGAAGCACATTCCGGGAGCCAAATGTGTTGTGACTATCAAGCTTAAATGAGTACAATCGCCACATTCATATGCATATACAACTAATTTCAATTCTTACGTGAAGTAGATGGTTTACTCACTCTAATCTTCGACCCCATCGCTATGCTCTCTTTTCTCTTCTGTAGGATCTTAGCGCTTTCGAGCTTCTTTCTCTTCAGCTTGGCGAGCTGTTCTCGTATCTCGGAATCGGTGTGCATGCTGTTAACGCCCGTTGATTGCTTCTGTTTCATAGACTCGATATCCCGTATCAACTCGTAGATCTTAACCTTGTGATCTCTCTCCACCGTAAGGATGTCCTTGATTTGTAACTCAGCGAACTTCTTGGGGACCATTGCAAGTCTTCTGGATATCTTGGCCTCGAATATCGTGGATATGTTTTCCAGCTCTTTCAACAAGGCGGTACGCTTCTGTTGTCCTATGATAATGAGTTTGCGTTAGTGACATGTCTTGTTGAGATCACGTTCTTCTGTTGAAGCATAACTCACTTTGTATCTCAAGTCTTTCAATAAGCTTAGCCTTTTGGGCTTCTGTAAACTGTGGCATCTTGTGGGTGATTGAAGGTGATGTAATGGCAGCAGTGTATAGCAGAACTAAAACAGAGGAGAAGAGAAGAAGAGAAGAAGAGAAGAGCTGAAGAAGAGAAGAGCTGAAGAACTGATTTGGAAGGCCAAAAGGTAAACAAAACCTTTCGCGCGAAGTTGTCTCGATGTGTTGCAAATAAGTGCCAGCGACCGCGAAAAAGTTCACTCAGCGGTTACGGCCCGGTGACGGAGCCAGGTGGTGGCCCATCTAGGCTCAAGAAAAAAGCTGAGAAGATGGTTTTGGTGTCGGTTGACTCATGAAACATTTCAGTTTCTACTACCAACATCTACTCTATTAGCTACTAGCTACATTGAGACCAAAAACACAAACAGCACATAAAGAAGATCACCAAGATGAGCAAACAGGAACAGCCACAGAAGAAGGTAAGTCAATCAACCCAACGCAATCCTTTAGGCACAGTGTACTAACTCAGCTCATCTTTAGACTATCGACCCTTTCAAGTCGTTCGTAGCTGGTGGTACCGCCGGTGCCATTGAAGGTGTGATCACATACCCATTTGAGTTTGCTAAGACGAGGTTGCAGCTCATTGACAAGTCATCAACTGCCTCACGAAACCCATTGGTGCTCATCTACAACACTGCAAAGACACAAGGCGTGGGCGCCCTATACACCGGTTGTCCAGCCTTCGTTGTTGGTAACACCGTCAAGGCATCTGTCAGATTCTTGGGTTTCGACTCTATCAAGAAGCTTCTCGCTGACAAGGACGGCAAACTCTCCGGTCCAAGAGGTGTCTTGGCTGGTCTTGGTGCTGGTTTGCTCGAGTCCGTTGTTGCAGTGACACCATTCGAGGCCATCAAGACAGCATTGATCGATGACAAACAAGCTGCCAAGCCAAGATACCAATCAGGCATGCTCAGCTCTTTCAAGTGCATCAAGGATCTCGGTATAAAGGGATTGTATGCCGGTGTGCTTCCAGTGTCGATGCGTCAGGCAGCTAACCAGGCTGTGAGATTGGGTTGTTACAACAAGATCAAGTCCTCCATCCAGCAGGCTTCTAACACACCAGCGGACCAGCCATTGAGCTCTGGATTGACTTTCATCGTTGGTGCTTTCTCAGGTATCGTCACTGTCTACACGACTATGCCAATCGACACAGTCAAGACAAGAATGCAGGCGTTGGGCGCTTCTGAGAAGTACTCATCCACTGTAAACTGCTTCGTTAAGATCTTCAAGGAGGAAGGATTGAAGACTTTCTGGAAAGGTGCCACTCCAAGACTCGGAAGGTTGATCCTCAGTGGTGGTATCGTCTTCACCATCTACGAGAAGGTGTTGGTGGTGTTGGGTTGAGAAAGCATATGTCCATCGCTGTTTTGCATTGTACGTTATAGAGATACCTATGTACTAGTACCACTATTATAATACACCACTGTTGAAGCATCAAGCTTTGGCTGCAGTAGACTCGATGGTGTTTGAAGAGTCGTTTTGGGTGGATGATTCTGTCTTTGGTCTTTTCGCCTAACCATTGCTCCCCTGAGCCTTCCGCTTCTTAGCCTTAACAGGTCTTGTCTCGTTCTCATCGTACACGAAGCTTGGTAGGTCGTAGAGCTTCACGTGGTTGATACGGATCTGGTAAATAGACTGATCGCTGTACTCTGGGAAGGAACGACACAAGTTAAAGAAGTCATTACACGGAGCACGAATATCGAACTTCTTCTCCTCGTGGTTCACTGTGATGTCCAAGCCAATGTAGAGAGCCATTAAGTGCAGCTTCTTTTCTCCCTCTTTCAGCTCTTCGTCCTTGTTCTCATCTGTGATCTGCTTGTACTTCTTCAGATACTCCTCATTGCTGTAGTTGCCAAACTTAGACTCGATATCCTTCGCCTGTTCTTCTGTCTTGTAGATGAATGTCTTTTCGATCGGCTTAACGTACGGATGAGCCAAATTCACACCTGGTGAGGTCTCGAGTTTCTGAACCAGCAGTCTCAACTTGGACTCGACCAATCCACTCCACTTCAAATGCTGTTCGTCGTCTCCTCTAGTAGATGGGATCACTGTAAGGTAGTATTTGTACTTGAAGAAGAAGTCGTGTTTCACAAACAGGTCGGCCCATGTTTTCTTGTTGGCGATGATGTCTTCCATAATCTCACCACCTCTCTTCAACTCCGCCAATATCACCTTCTTGGTAGACTCACAGATGTTATGCGTAGCACACATCGAAGGATAAGCCGGTGTGATGACTGGCATCTTGTGTTGACGATCCTGTGGGTACAGTCTTGGATTCCAAATTCTCACTTGCAGAGGACCATCTTCAATTGGTTTCAGAAGCACCGGTTGTGGCCAAGTCCATTGGGTCAAGATGTGGAAGAACTTATTCACAATCACAGCTGAACATGCGTTTGGATACAGCTGACAGATTCTAGCCACGAGCATGGCCCAAGCGACACCACCAGGGAAACCAAACACGTTGGCGTAGATGGCTCTTCTCTGGGCCCACAGCTTGATGGCACGTAAACTGATCTTGAAAGCCATTGGTTTTGGAACAAGGTTCAAAATCTCATCTGTGACTCTTGTACCGTTCAGTGCTCTGAGATCCTTCTCGTCAATGTTTCTCAACAAGTTCTTATCAGCCAACGATAGTGTGAGAGGCACCTGTGGAATATCAAGTCTTGCACAGATCAAATCAATGGAGATTCCACTGAACTTGATCTTGATAATGGGGACAAATGCATCTGGGACGGGGGCAATCTCATCCAATTCTGGTCTCTTTCTCAAGATCTCATCAAAGACGGTAAAGAAGTCCTCTCTTGTGACGTGTTTAGGGACAACCACAAGCGTATCAATATCTGATCCAGGTCCATAGACACCGAGTCTATAGGAACCGAATGTGAAGATCTTTCCTCCTGCGTCTTTTGCCAGTCCATCACTCATGTTTTTATTCTTAGAGACTTTATAGACAAACTCTTGTGCGAGTTCTTGTAGGATCTTCAACACCTCACCTCTTTTCAGCGTCTCTTCTCTGGACTCGAACGAGCCCTGTGTTTTCAACTCTTGGATCAATTGATCATTGAGGACGTTCTCAGCTGGAGTAGGACCCTCCGTGGAGATGGGAGGGGTCATACCGTATGTCTTGGTGGCGCTCATTGTGTTGATGAGACAGGGTGGTTTGGATGACCTGGACTTGTTGTGGTACGGTGATAAGAAGATGAACGGCTATGAAGATGTCAATTGGAAGGTCCAACAAGTGATTGGAGCAACAAAGGACCCTTTTCTTGAATCTTGGAGACCGGGCCGATCTAGTTTTAAGGTTTAGTGTTTGGTTGTTGATGAAACTCGAAACAGTTTTTCGTCTGCTGCAGGCTGGTTGGCGGCTGGTTCAACACACATTAACCGGGCTCCATAACCAATACTGACATCATACTACATAGATCATTACACTAGGGTATTCACACACATTGACTACACTTCCTAGATATTATTATCATGAACAAATCGTTAACATTTCGTAGTGGTTATCAAGTATATAGGTCTTTATTCAGAAGGTCTCAAACGATTTCTTCCGGTTGTGGAGGCAGATTAGCTGGAGGGGCCAGGATGATGGCCTCCATCTTTCTGGCCCTGTGATAATCCACAAACGACTTGAGGAATATAATCCCACCAAATGCAGCGACGAAGAGGGCAAATACCAGAGACATAGTGGATGTTTTGGCCTCGTCTTGTATAGATGCACCGGACGAAAGAGATGACTGGAATTGATCAACCGAGCCTTGAAGAGTGTCGCCAAGTGAGACGTCGTAATCACTTGCGTCTGTTGGCTCTATCTTGGATAATGCAATGGAGTCGGGGTCTGTTTGTATGGTGTTCGTGCTAGGGAGCATGTAGTAGGCATACGTGATGAAGGTTATACCCAACCCTGCTCTTGAACCTTGCTTTGCCGCATGGGATGTATGGAGGAGATACGTCAGGAGGAACCCAACAAACTGGAAAGACGATGAGACCAAGAGGTTCCATATGAAGTTCACAATGTTACCCACAGGAAGTCCATCGACATATACTTCGTCTGCGAATCCTGGTGCCAGAATGGAGTTCTCCCAATATGGAGGGGTGGCATCAGCAGCGGCTTCAGCATATGTAGGTGGTTTGTCAGATTCATGTAATGGGTTTGTATCAGGCTTGGCAGTCATGTTGTTGAAGACACCGTCGTTCTCTGTTCCTTGTCCAAAGACTCCTGTATGGGTATTATTACTGGAGGACTTCTTGAAGATTCTATCGAGGAAGTTGAAATTGTTTCCGAGCGAGCTCACATTGAGTACCGAACGTGCTGCTTGAGTCTGAGAATTTGATCCTTGGGTAGAGCTTGTTGAGGGAGCAGCGTGTGGATCCGTTACGAATGTGGCGTCCTCCAGTATGCCGTTGAGATGGTCACCTTCCGAAGGTTGGCGTCTGAGGCGGTCATCTGAAGTCTTACCGCCTTCAATAGATTCATCATCATCTTGGACATCCTCGTGATCGTCATCAAATGAGGAGAGCAGGGGAACGCTCTGTGATGTGTTTCTGTCGAGGTTGTCAGACGACCCTTGTTGAGGAATGTTTGTGGAAGGTGCCTAATAGAGGATAGTCTCCTCGTCTTCAGGGACCTGTGAGATGTTGTTAGCAAGGCAGTTATACTCAGGCAACTCTAAAGTATCACTCACTCTTTGATATGCGTCCATTATATTGCCTCAAGGTTTGGATGTGGTAAGTGGCGTGAAATGCGGTATCAATTCTCCTCTGGAACTAACGGGTATCTGGCAATCAGTTGTTGTCTTATGGAAGGTGGTGAATGCAGTATAGTGAACCGGTGGGGGAGCTGAAGCGCCAGAGAGTGTTTTTGAGTGTGTCCCCAGTAATGAAGATGAATATGACAAGTATTTCCTGTTGCCGCCGAGTTACGTATTATATTAGGAGAACTGGCTACTTCCCGTTTGTACCAACTCTACCAAAACTGCAAACGAGTACCTAGGCAGGGCAGCATAATTTTGGCAGAATTTACCCGCACTTCGCCTCGCCCCCTATGTATCTCCATACCGGGGGTGTATGTTACCTCGGAAGTCAGCGGGCTCATTACACTTCAAGGTTGATTAGTTGGCGTTGTGTGACTACTTCAGGTATGAGAAATCTACCAAAACATTGAAGAACTCTGGGGTGGCTGCTATAGCACTTGATGGGAACAACCTTCCACAGTTGTGCGCTTCTTCAAGCCACAACTACACAGTCTTCCCCGTATACTCCAGAAATCAACGCAGATCAGCGCGCGACCCATAGACGCGTTGAAAACTTCACCACTGACAGTACACGACACTTGAGCAATTGCTACAGCGCTATCCAGAAGAAGCAGAAATATAACATTCGCTATGTCTTTCTTTGACACTTTTCTCTCGCTTACAAGCCAGAACAAGGCTGTCAGCTTCGTGCTCTATGCGGCTCTTGCAATTGGTGTCTTCAAGCTCACTCATCTCACTTTGAGCTACACCGCAATGCTCGTTGATCTCTTCGTTCTTCCACCAGTTAACTTCAAGAAGTATGGAGCTCAGTCCGGTAACTGGGCTGTTGTTACCGGTGCTTCTGACGGTATTGGAAAGGAGTATGCCCTTCAATTGGCCAAGAGAGGCTTCAACATCTTCCTCATCTCCAGAACCCAGTCTAAGCTTGAGGCTTTGGCCGAGGAGATTTCCACTAAGTACAAAGTCGAGACCAAGACACTCGCTATCGACTTTGCCTCTGACAAGCCATCCAACTACGAACTCATCAGTCAGGTTCTCAAGCCATTGCCTGTTACTGTCTTGATCAACAACGTTGGTCAGTCACACTCCATTCCTGTCCCATTCGTTGAGACCGAGGAGGAGGAGTTGAGAAACATTATCACCATCAACACCACTGCCACTCTCCGTACCACCCAGATTATCATCCCATACATCCAGGAAACTCTCAAGGCCAACAAGGGCACCCGTGGTTTGATCCTCACTATGGGCTCTTTCGGTGGTTTGTTGCCAACTCCATACCTTGCTACTTACTCCGGTTCCAAAGCTTTCCTCCAGAGTTGGTCCGCTGCTCTTGCTGGTGAACTGAAGCCGGAGGGCATTGATGTTGAGTTGGTCATCTCCTACCTCGTGACATCTGCTATGTCCAAGATCAGACGTGCCTCTGCCACCATCCCAACACCTAAGCTCTTTGTTGCCTCTGTGTTGAGAAGCGTAGGTCGTCGTTGTGGTGCTCAAGAGAGATTTGCTACTGCTACTCCATTCTGGGCTCATGCTCTGATGCACTGGTGGATTGAGAACACCGTGGGTGTCTACTCCAGTGTGGCTAATTCTTTGAACTTGAAGATGCACAAGGACATCAGAGTCAGAGCATTGAAGAAGAAGGCTCGTCAACAGAAGCAGGAGTGATTATGGGGACTATGCAAAATAACATATACTCGGCTGTTCCATAAAGCTTGCGCTAGTGCTGAACAAATAACATAGTTCATAGTAGCTACATACTACATAGCGAGTTCGATGGAACGCGAAATGTAAACAAAGGTAGTGCCCAGACGCGAGATCGTGTGTCTCTCCTGTGTCTCTTCCACATTTCCCAATCTGTCAACACGCCATAGGAAGATTTGCCTTTACAACCACCAGCAAGCGTTATCTTATTGACAAATTTCAAGGCTTGATACCCCAGAACAGTATAGTCTGGTTATCTGCTGCCCATCAGCCACTGAAGTCATCTCAAATTCCATTCTACACTCCCCACATTCAGACTCCCCCAAGCAGAAGCGTGCCTTCAACAGCTAACTACCAGAATCCGAGATCCAGCAATACCAAGAGCGGCCATGGGTGAATTATCATAGTATCAGAGGCTTGAGAAGGTGGGAGAAGGTAAGTATTAATCTCCATAATGGTTGTTTCAGAACTGTGACTAAGCCGAAGAATAACTCTCCTGTCACCCTTTCTAAACACCATCCTACATCATCACCATTGAGCTCATCTAACAGATTATTACAGGCACATACGGTGTCGTCTACAAAGCATTGGATACTCGCAACAACAACCGTGTGGTGGCACTCAAGAAGATCCGTCTCGAATCTGAAGATGAAGGTGTGCCCTCCACTGCGATACGTGAGATCTCCCTATTGAAAGAATTGAGGGATGAAAACACACTCAGATTGTACGACATTGTCCATTCGGACTCGCACAAACTCTATTTGGTCTCTGAGTTCTTGGATTTGGACTTGAAGAAGTACATGGAATCCATCCCTGCAGGTCAGGGATTGGGTGCCGACATGGTGAAGAGATTCATGATCCAATTGGTGAAAGGTACAGCTTATTGTCACGCTCATAGAATCCTCCATAGGGATTTGAAACCACAGAACTTGCTCATCAACAAAGATGGTACTTTGAAGTTGGCAGATTTCGGTTTGGCTCGTGCATTTGGTGTCCCATTGAGAGCATACACACATGAGGTGGTTACGTTGTGGTACAGGGCACCAGAAGTGTTACTCGGAGGTAAACAGTATTCCACCGGTGTTGACATTTGGTCGATTGGTTGCATATTTGCAGAGATGTGTAACCGTAAACCAATCTTTGCAGGTGATTCAGAGATTGATCAAATCTTCAGAATCTTCAGAGTGCTTGGTACACCAACTGAAGAGATCTGGCCTGATGTTACCTATTTACCAGACTTCAAACCAACTTTCCCAAAATGGTCTCGCAAGGAACTCCAACAGTTTGTTCCTTCTCTGGAACCCAAGGGAGTGAATTTGCTTGAGTAGATGTTGGTATACGACCCTGCTGGGCGTATCTCTGCTAAGCGTGCCCTTGTCCACCCTTATTTCTATGACGAGAACCAGATGTCTTCACCACCTGCACAAGCTGCTACTGTGCCCTTTGGAGCTAGTGTGTACACCTGATTGCATTACTGCTCATTGATTGCTCATGATAGCTCTGTTTTATGTTGTTTGTTGTTTTGTTGAAATGTTCAGATTACACCGATTGTCAAACTCTAGGGTAGATCAGGATCAGTCATGCGTAGTGGTTTATCGATCCAGATCTGACTCACAAACTAGCTTGTCTCCGAAAATATGGTTATAGAGTATTTTTCGACTGTCGATCGATCTGGATTCTGGAGCCTTCCATTCTCAAGATAACTGGATCAATGGTACTATAGGCAATATAATGTCGTACTTATCTTAGTTTGATCAGATCGAGAACATCGGACAAGGTATGTACTCTTCTAAATAAGGACACTTTACACGAGCGACATGCACTAACTAATTATCGAAACATTAAGGTGCCTACGGAATAGTTTACAAGGCTATTGACAGATCAAATGGGAACCGATTAGTGGCTTTGAAGAAGATCAAACTGGATAGTCTGGAGGACAATGGATTCCCCTCAACTACGATGCGTGAGATCTCGATACTGAAAGAGCTAAGGCACCAGAACACAGTGAGACTATTGGATGTGATACACCCCGATACAAAAAACGTGACGTTGGTTTTCGAATACATCGATATGGATTTGAAGAGGTACATGGAGTCCTCCACTGATCCTCTCCATCCACATGTCATCAAGAAGTTCATGTCACAACTGTTGGAAGGAACAGCTTACTGTCACTCACACCGAATCATGCACCGAGATCTAAAGCCACAGAATATACTGATTGATGCAAAGGGAAACTTGAAACTGGCAGATTTCGGACTCGCTAGAGCGTTTGGTGTCCCCTTGGGCCAGTATACCCATGAGATCGTTACACTGTGGTATAGGGCACCTGAAGTGTTGTTGGGATTTAAGCGATACGCAACTGGGGTGGACATATGGTCCATTGGATGCATATTTGCTGAGATGTGCAACCATAGACCCTTGATAAGTGGTGATTCTGAGATCGATCAGACAACAAGAATATTCGAGATGTTTGGAACCCCTACTGACGACTACTGGCCTGAATTGTTCAAGCCAGGGTCGATGGTGTTCAAGTAGGAGACCTTCAAGATATGGCCCGAGCTGGCTAGCATGAAGACAATTGTACCTTCATTGTGCAAGGAGGGAGTCGAACTGCTGGGGCAAATGCTGGAATGCAATCCATAGTACAGGATAAGTGCTATCAGTGCTCTGCAGCATGAATACTTCCAGGAGGGTCTGGATGTGTATGAGACTGAGGTGGAAGAGGAAGGGGAAGAGGACGAGTAGGTGTGAGATGTGAGGTCACATAGGATCAGAACAATATTGAAGCATTTCTCTAACGAGATTTATACTCAAAACTAGTATCTTCAGTTGTAATTGTGAAATGTTGATCTCTTGTTGTTGTTGTTATGGTTTGTGTGTACCGTTCCATGTGTCCCCTACAGTTTCCCAGTTTCCCAGCCAAATTGTGCAACGCGATGTTTTGGTTTACCGGATTTGGGCTGGTGACAAGTTTCGAGTTTTGATCTCAGACAGTGAGTAGGCCTTGTTACACTGAGCAGAGCTTTCCACTAAGGACTTACTTGTTATACCAGTAGGCTCACACATAGATATTGGTTTTGAAGGTCAGAGAATCACCCGATACCCTCATCTTCGTACCTGCAACAGGCTCATCAAGCTCAGATCCTGATAGTACCGATCGACTGGAACCCATACTGCTTGCTAAATCACCATCCCACACACCATGTCAGACCTTTCCAACTATGAGAGACTGGAGAAGATTGGTGAAGGTACGTGCTCTTCAGACATCCTTATATCATTAAAATCACATCACTAACGACAACCCAGGAACTTATGGTGTCGTTTACAGAGCTAACGACAGAAGAAACAACGGTCGAGTTGTCGCATTGAAGAAGATCCGTTTGGAGTCCGAGGATGAAGGTGTCCCCTCCACGGCTATCCGTGAAGTATCACTGCTCAAAGAACTTAAGGACGAAAACACCGTGAGACTCTTTGACATCATCCACTCTGACGCCAACAGACTATACTTGGTCTTTGAGTACCTCGATATGGATCTGAAAAAATACATGGAGTCCATCCCACCGGAGGTCGGCCTAGAACCTGCCATGATCAAGAGATTCATGTTGCAGATGGTCAAAGGTACCGCATACTGTCACGCTCACAGAATTTTACACAGAGACCTCAAACCACAGAACTTGCTTATCGACAGAGAAGGTAACTTGAAACTGGCTGATTTTGGTCTTGCCAGAGCATTCGGTGTCCCATTGAGAGCTTACACCCATGAGATTGTTACACTGTGGTACAGAGCCCCAGAGGTTTTGCTTGGTGGTAAGCAGTACTCCACAGGTGTGGACGTTTGGTCCATGGGCTGTATCTTTGCTGAGATGTGCAACCGTAAGCCAATTTTTGCAGGTGATTCTGAGATTGACCAGATCTTCAAAATCTTCAGAATCCTTGGTACACCTACGCCGGAAATCTGGCCAGACGTCACATACTTGCCCGACTTCAAGCCAACGTTCCCTAAGTGGTCTCGCAAGAACCTTCTGGAAGTGGTTCCAAGTCTAGATCCAGCTGGTGTGGATCTCCTGGAACAGATGTTGGTGTACGACCCAGCTAACCGTATCTCTGCCAAGCGTGCTTTACAACATGAGTACTTCCAGGAAGACGGTGAAGACGTGGAAGAATACGAGCAGCACCGTTCAGTTCCACATGGAACGACGATTTACACTTGATACCCCCTCCCCACCCACTAACTTCGCCTACTGTTGTTTAATTTCAACTTGTGCGTCATTAGTCTATCGTTGCTGTTATATATACACAGAAGGTGATTCATCTGAACTGCTCGTAGTATCTCTCCTCCTCGAATCTTTTGTTGACAAGATCCAACACATTCTGGTCGTACACATCCTCCAACTTGGCACCTCCGATGAGCACCTTCTCCTCGTGTGCCTTCTGTTCCTCTTTGGTCATTATCACGACGTTGGTCAACGACACAGGCTTGGATGGATCCCATCTCGACAGTGTGAGCTTGGTGGAGTAACCGGAGATTGGGGACTTACCTCTGAAGATCTCCTCACAGATGTATGGAACGTCCTTCAATGCGATTGGAACGCGTTGGTCAGGCTCACCGATACGTGTTTGTTGTCCTGCAAGCGACTGGAAGATACCGTCGTACACTTTAATACGGTTCTTACCTTCGATGGGCTCAATAGGGTATCCGGCAACAGAAGTGAGGATGTATGAGACGATGGTCAAACCAAACACAGCAGGCATGGTGCCCAGCACAGGAAGAATTCTCACTCTGAAGTCCTTGAGAGCGGTGAGTTCATCGACTTTACCCTTTTGAAACTCTTCTTCAGGAAGGGGCAACAGCTGTGCCTTTCTTGGGTCTGGCTTCTCTGCAGAGAAAACCACTGGGATGTTGGAGTTGATACCCTTCTGTTTCAAACGACGTCTTACGGACTTGGCCAATGGGTCTTCTTCGGACTTGGAGATGTCACTGATGTTGATTCTTGTTGGATCACTCTTGCATGCGGCACCCATAGAAGAAATGATCTTCATGTCCTTCTCATAACAGTATGCGAGAAGGTCCACTTTAGTGTTGATGTTATCGATACAGTCCACCACATATGTTGGGTTTCCCTTGAGCAGTTCGTCTGCAGATGGCAAGTGCCACAGCTGGTTGATGGCTTCGATCTCAGCCCATGGTGCCACTTTCAAAAGATGTTGTTTCAAACACTCGACTTTGGAGGTACCAACATCTTCGAGTGTAGCCACCGCGTGTCTGTTCAAAGAGGAAAGAGACACCTGGTCGAAATCGATGATTCTCAACTTGGAGACACCAGCACGGATAAGCATGGTGCAAACCCATGAACCGACACCACCGGCACCAACCACGACGACGAACTGGTTTCTAACTGTTTGCATACCTTCTTCACCCAAGAAGGCATAGTTACGGGCGAGTTGTTCACGGATGAGCTCTTCATCATATTCTCTGGATTGTAATCTTTTCTTGGTCTTTGGAGCCTTGGGAGCATCGGGACTAGATGGGGAAGATGAAGAAGATGTGAGGGAAGGGTAGAAGTGATGGAGTGCCTCGATGAGAACCGCAGTCACAGCAGCGGAGGCAACTGCAACACTAAGGAATCTAGAGGTCGACATCCTTGTAAAAACCAGTTGATACGGCGAGTCTAGTTGGTTTGTCTTGTTGATGAAGAGATGAATAGTCCCTTGATGGGCAGATGAGATGATTGAAAAGAAAGTGAAAAAGAAAAGAAAAAAAAGTGCCATGATTAGTGACTCAGCTCTGACAAAGGAAGTTGAAAAAAAAAAAAACAGCAGATACTTCGATGGAGGAACTACAAGATCGATGAGCACAGAGTTTATCACTCGGTCTATTTCAGCCTTGGCCAGATATCCAATGATTACACTACGAAGAGTACCAGTAGGAGTTTTCAACACTCTTCGGTTGCCTTTACGGCGCAACTTTTCGGCATCTTGCTACTGTCAGACATTATCCATCTAGGAACGACTAGATCAGATCCCCATTGAACGATACAGAAATTTCAGTATTGTGGCACATGTTGATCATGGCAAATCTACACTGAGTGATAGACTGTTGGAGCTTACCAAAGTGGTCAAACCCGGCCAAAAGCAAGTGCTTGATAAACTGGACGTTGAAAGAGAACGAGGCATCACAGTGAAAGCACAGACATGTTCAATGTTTTACAACTACAAGGGCGAAGACTATCTATTACACCTCGTCGACACACCAGGACACGTTGATTTCAGAGCAGAAGTGTCAAGATCGTATGCCTCGTGTGGTGGTGCACTGCTATTAGTGGATGCATCTCAAGGTGTTCAGGCTCAAACCGTGGCCAACTTTTACCTTGCTTACAGCATGGGTCTTAAGCTGATCCCGGTTATCAATAAGATTGATCTAGACGCAGCTGATATCCCAAGATCCATTGAACAGATTGAAACGACGTTTGAACTGCCCAAAGAGGACATCATCAATGTATCGGCAAAGACAGGTCTGAACGTGGAGGAGCTTTTACCTGCAATCATCGAGAGAATACCAGCACCTACAGGGAAGGTGGAACTCCCATTGAGAGCTCTACTAGTGGATTCATGGTACGATTCATATCTTGGAGTGGTTTTGCTTGTGCATGTTGTGGATGGTGTGGTGAAGAAAGGCCAGCGAATCTTCTCCCCACACACCGAGAAGAAGTACGAAGTCAAGGAAGTCGGTATCATGTACCCTGAAAGATTAGCCACTGACAACTTGAAAGCTGGACAAGTTGGTTACATTGTGTGTGGTATGAAGAACACCACAGAGGCAATGATTGGTGATACTTTCATGCATGTTTCACAACCTGTGGAGCCTCTCCCTGGGTTCGAGGAGCCAAAGCCGATGGTGTTTGTGGGTGCGTTCCCAGCAGATGACACAGAGTTCAAGGACCTGGATGACCACATGCAGCAATTGGTGCTCAATGATCGTTCGGTTACCTTGCAGAGAGAAACCTCCAATGCATTGGGTCAAGGTTGGCGTTTGGGATTCCTCGGTTCTCTCCATGCATCTGTGTTCAAAGAAAGATTGGAGAAGGAGTACGGTTCTTCTTTGATCTTGACCAACCCAACAGTGCCCTACAAGATTGTGAAGACTGATGGATCGGAGGAGATCATCACCAACCCTGATGACTTCCCAGATTTTGTCTCTAAGAGAATCAACGTTGCTAAGTTCCAGGAACCTTTTGTGGAGGCAATGATGACGTTCCCTCAGGAGTATCTCGGAACGGTGATCAAACTGTGTGACAACAACAGAGGTATACAAAAGGAGATTCAGTACCTCACCACGGGTCAATGCCTGCTCAAGTACGAGATCCCGTTGGCACATCTTGTGGATGACTTCTTTGGAAAGCTCAAGTCCGCTACTAGAGGGTATGCCTCTTTGGACTATGAAGATGCCGGGTACAGAGACTCTAAGATCTGCAAACTTGAATTACTTGTTAACGGGAAGAGTGTCGACGCTTTGGCACAAGTTATGCATCAGTCATTGGTCCAGACTGTGGGGAGAGAATGGGTGGAGAAGTTCAGGGAACACGTGAAGAACCAACTGTTCGAGGTGGCCATCCAGGCACAGGCCAACAACAAGATTGTTGCCAGATCGACAGTGAAGGCCAAGAGAAAAGATGTTCTGGCAAGATTGCACGCTTCAGATATCTCTAGAAGAAAGAAACTGCTGGTGAAGCAGAAGGAAGGTAAGAAGAAGTTGAGATCGATCGGTAACGTCTCGATCAACCAAGAGGCATATCAGGCCTTCTTGAGACGCTCTTGAATCATCCAAGAGCGGTTGGACACAAAACTTGTATATATGTCATGTTTTATGAAGTGAAAGAATTGCATTGAATCAAACGAATAGATTCGGCGTCGGGCGGAGTCATGGGGTTACCCGGCCATAACGCACCTCGTACAGAAGCGCAGCTTGTACAGCTTTTGATGGTGTTTGTTGACTCAACAATGTTCAGCTAATAGACTATACACACAACTTTACAGAGGTTTAGCATCATATAACTGTCTCAGGAAACATCTGCTTTCACACCGCTACAACTTTCCATATCTTCAAACTCCGTCAGTTTTCACATCTCGATTGTTGATCTACTCGGAACACCACAAGCGGCCTCCACATTGGAAGAGCCATAATCGTGACACAGTGATAGCATGGGACTTCTGAGGAAACGGCAAGCTGCTCCAATCATCGGATAGCCTTAGAATGTGGATAATGGGTTGAGCTCAGCGTCGAAGCTGGCAGCACAAGCAGCAGCGACCCTCGCCCATTCACACAATGCCCAGAACACATCACCGGTACAAATGCCCACAAAACCCACACCTACTAGACGGCACTCAACGTTCGCCCCACACAGTGGTACAGTACGGCCAACCAGCTTGTATTCTAAACGTTCCTCAGTTGTTGCTTCACCACCTAAGCCATACAGCAAACCATACATACAACACAGCCAGTCACCGATCATTGACAACGTCTCCATCAATGGACCTGCTTCGCCTTCACCTGATAAGGAACTCACCAACATCGCTGCACTGGCAGCGCACAGCGCAGCATTATCCTCTTCAGAGTTTCTGCAACCACCCATTGCAGTAAGAACGCGTTCGAATCAATCCAGTCCACGTTCCATCGCATCTTCGCTGGACTCGCCATCGTTCTATGCCAAAGTCAATGGACTTCACATCTCTGCTGAGTCTCCATTAGAAGAGACGAACCCTGACGATTTGGATATTGGTTTGAGTGCGAACAAGAGTGTGAAGTTTGGTGGTCCACTCCGTGGCAGTGAGGAGGAGCTAGAGTGGATTTCTACCCAGACCGTTGTTCCTGAAACCACACATACCATTGATGAATCACCAAGGGCGCATAGACATCCAATGAAACGGAAGCCACCACCAGTGTCGCCAATGAAGATCCTTGAATGTTCAACCTCCCCGCAACCCCCTCCACTCCCACCAAGAGATGCGCATCTTAGTCCTGTTCCACCGCCTTTACCACCGAGAGAATCACTCAGTCAACTCACAATCCCTCAGAGACCTCCTTCCCCTCGCCGCAAACCACCACCAGAGATAGAGAGTACAGCGGAGCCAACACGACACTCAGGAGAGTCCAACGAGGAAGTCATCCCACAATACCCTGAGAGTTCAGATGAGTACACGAAGAGACACTATCATGAACTTCTTGAGCTACGTAACGGTACCAAAGAAACACCAAAGAAGAGCTCAAAGCCCATCAGCATCCCACTGGTTACGTCTAGAACTGATCATGACACATCTCAGCCATCCAAACACAACAATGCTGCAGTAAAGGCTGTCCAGTTGAAGACAACAATGAGAAAGGAGAAGAAGAAGGACAAGTTCAACGATGAGAAACCTTGGAAACATCACGCTGATACGGATTTTGTCACTGAGGCTGAAAAGAAGAGGTATGAAGGTGTGTGGGCTTCAAACAAAGGTGCATATATGGATCTCGTGGATCCTGATACCCTTTTACACGACCGTGAGGTACCAGGTTAGTCCAATACCGAGTTGAAAGAATACTATCGCAATGATGGCACAGCTGGCCATACCATTGGTGCTATGGAACAGAATCTCATGAACAACATCGTTGTGAGGGAGATATGGTGCAGATCAAGACTACCGAGAGAAACCCTTGAGAAGATTTGGACTCTAGTAGACACCAGGCAAGATGGGACCTTGGACAAGCACAGCTTTATTGTCGGTATGTGGCTCGTTGATCAGTGTTTGTACGGAAGAAAGCTACCTAGTACTGTCTCAGAGGCAGTGTGGAACAGTGTGACCCAGATTCATGGTCTGAAGATTGTGGTGAAGAAGAAAAAGAAGAAGATTTGAGGTTTCAATGAACAAAAGGTATGCGATTTATCATAGTGATTGTAGATGTGACGTCATTTCGGATTCCCGGCAACGGTCGGCCCGCGCCGGTTTAACCTTGCTGAGAGATCCGCTATGTACAAGTTTGTCTCGATGTGGCTTGGAATTTCTTGGGAAAAGGGGACAGAATCCAGATTGCGGGTATCAGCAGTGCCAATACAGTCAATTTTTCACTACACAACCTAGAGAACCCAGACTGAAACTCAGTCAGTCAATTCTATACCCATCTCACAATGCTCAGAGCTCTTGGATTGCGTCGTTCAGAGCCCCAGTTGTCTCAACAGGCCACGGCGCAGTTGCTACTCCAGCAAGCCCACGATTTTGAAGTGTCACTCCAGGCGATGGACTACCTCTTGGACGATCGTACAGACGAGGGACTGCATTTGATCATGGACGACCCAGATTGTACAATCAAAAACATGGCACAAGGTGTGATTTTCTTCTTGGAGGCCACGTTGGGGTTTGAACCAGAAGTGATGAAGAAGGCATCGGAATGTCTCTCCAAGACGGAAACGCTCAGTTCCCGTGACAGAACCAAACATCAAAGAATGAAGCTTCAGACCTCGAAGAGCTTCCCTCCTGGAACAGTGTACGCTGTGGTGTTTGCAGAGGCTAACTTGCTCAATGCCCTGATCATGTTGTTGAGTGAGAGTATGATCGAGTCCGCTAAGGCATTGTTGAAATTGCGCAAGGCATACCAGACACTCGATGAGGTGAGAAACCTGATCAGAGAGCATGAGAGATTACAGAAGCTGGAAAACAGATCGAATGTGAAGGCAACAAATAGCAGCTCGGCATCTTCATTTGTGTCTACGAGATCGTCACAATCTACACAATCTGTCATCTCAGATGTCCCATTCACACTGTCACAAGAATTGTTACAAGACCAGAAATTCACCGCTATGGCAGACAAGGTACAGCAGTTACGTATTTCAAGACTCCAAGGATCACACATCGGAAACACATCTGCCACAGAGAGACTCAGACGAACCGTGGGGTTCCAGAATGAGGAGGCCGATGCTGAAACGAAGCAGAAGTTAGAGGAGTCTATGCAACAACGTATTGAAACGTCTCAAAGCACAATCGACGAGTTTATCATCAGTGGTACCAACCTATGTTTCGGGTTGTTGCAGTTGATTCTCTCGATGATCCCACCAGCAATCAGAGGTGTGCTTTCCATTGTTGGTTTCAAAGGTGACAAAGAAGCCGGATTGAAGATGGTTTGGGAATCAGTACAATCGAGAAACATTCATGGTTGTATTGGTCTTCTTGGACTCTTGGTGTATTACGATGGTCCCTTCCAATTCACAGACGCTGATTTTGATTCCGATTCAACACCGTCCCCACACCATGATTTAAGTTTGCAAAAGACCAGAAGCCACAAGTTGATGGAACAGGAGACGAAAGCATTCAAAGGCACAGGAAGTCCAACACTCTTGCATCCAGGAAAGAAGCTGGAAGATGCACTATTACTTGCCCGTGCACTGTTCCCAAACTCTGCGTTGTGGTTGTTGCAGGAATCCAGAATGCTCACCAGCAGAGGTAAACTGGAAGAGGCATTGTCTCTGATGGACTCACTGGACAGAGACATCCGCATGAAGCAAGTTGAGGCATTGTTGAGATTTGATAGGGTGATGATTCTTATCTTCCTGCACAAGTACGAAGAAGCCGTATTCGAGATTGAGAGACTGTTGAAGATCAACAACTGGTCACCGGGTCTATACACGTATTGTGCTGGGTGCTGCTACGTTGAACTGTACAGGATGTGCTAGCTGGGACTCATCACTGACTCTGAGCAGTTGAAGAGGGAAGAGGAGTTCAAGAAGAAGGCAAAGGAACTCATCAACAAGGCCCCTACATTCACCAAGAACGGGAAGATCATGGCAAAGCAGATGCCATTTGACCGTTTCGTCTTGCGTAAGATTGCACAGTTTGAGGCTACTATCAAGAGACACGGCGGGTCGGTGGATCTTGTGGATGCTATTGGTGTTTCTCCAACACACGAGCTCATGTACTTCTGGAACGGTTACAACAAGATGCCGGAGCCACATTTGGAATTGGGCCTCAAGTTGTTGAGTTACACCAACAGTGAGCATGCCAAGGTCGCCGAGGAGCCCAATCACACAATGATCAGACAGTTCCTCACAGCCATCTCGTACAGAAGACTGGGTCGTGCAGAGGAAGGACTCCAGATCTTAGAGAAGGATGTCGTTTCCAAGATCATTGTTCTACAACCAGAGAACAAGAAGGAGCCATACAAGTTTGTGCATTTGACAGAGGATCCATGGCTCTACACATCTGCCTTGTACGAAAGAGCGCTTTTCGAGTGGAAGTTGAAAGGTATTGACTCGCTGAAGGAGGCACGCCAATGGTTGCAGTACGCTCAGGACTACGCAGATGACTACGAGCTGAGTACTAGAGTCGGAATGAAGATCAAAGCAGCAAGCGACAGGCTCGATGGATTGCTTAAGGCTTGAAAATTTGATCTGCGTTATACGCTACTACTACTTTGTAATTCTAGGAGGCTCATCTTTCCCCGCGAATTGTAGCAATACCTGTGAAAGTGTAACATCTCTTGATTAAACTCCCGCGAAGTTACGCTAATGACGTCTCCTACCAAGTGACGGCGCCTCTTCCAACAGCAGACAGGAAGGCAAATATCAGCTGTTGACTATTTCAATTCACTACTTCTAGCGAGGATCATCCCAACACCATACGATGTCCGACCTGTCAGAATCCGAATACGAGTTCGAATACTCCGATGACGACGCCCTCTCTTCGTACTCAAGCGATGATGAGTCCTTTGGCGCCAACACTGAGCAGGTGGAGCACTACAGATGTCTTTCGCCAGACCAACTAGCAGAGGAGTTCACCAAACAAGGAAAAGAGCTGAGCGACGTGCTGGGACTACCGCATATAAGCACTATGACACTGTTGCATTATTTCAAGTGGAACCAGGAGAGACTACTCGAGGCATACATGAACAGCCCGTCTCAGACACTGGAGAGCGCTGGTGTCACCGAGCAAAAGGGGAAGAAGACAGTGTATAAGTGGGGAGATTACACGTGTATGATCTGCTGTCTGGATGCTATCGAGTCATACTAGCTGTCCTGTCATGAGGAGTTCTGTGTGCCTTGTTATACGCGATACATTGAGGAAAGAGTACCACAGGGAGACCTGATACGGTGTATGAATTGCAAACTCTCCATGACTGAAGATGACATCACTGCCATATGTGGACACAATTTATACAAGAAGCTCATTGAACAGTCACTAGCGGCTTTCGTGGAACGTCAAAAGACCTACAAATGGTGTCCTGCCCCAGACTGCACAAGTATCGTACAAATCACCAACCCATCCGCAGTGGAGTCGATCGTGGAACAGAAGAAAGTACCCATCGCCATATGTATCAATGAGCATCAATTCTGCCTCAGTTGTAACGCAGAAAATCACCAACCTTGCCCCTGTGATGTGGCACTCGCATGGATCAAGAAGTGCAAAGACGATACAGAGACGGTGAAGTGGATCGTCACCAACACGAAAAAGTGCAATAAGTGCAACACGGCTATCGAAAAGAACGGAGGGTGTAATCATATGACATGCAAGAAGTGTGGCCATCAGTTCTGCTGGATTTGTCATGGAGATTGGTCTCTACACGGAACATCTTACTACAACTGTCACATGCCCAGGGAAAAGGGTAACAAGGAAAGTACGCTTGCAAGGAACGTCACGAAGCAAAGTTTGGATAGATATCTCCACTACTACAACTTCTTCTAGGAGCACGACAGATCTACGAGATTGGATGCGAAGAGATGCCAGGAGGTTGAGCGTGGCGTCAGACAACTACAAGAGGCTTCTGGTATCTCATGGATCGAAGCCCAGTTCTTGAAAGACAGTGCGATGTGTCTCCTGAAGGCTAGAAGAGTACTGAAATGGTCCTATGTGGCTTGCTACTACTGTGATACGGGGAATCAGCTCAACCTTCTCGAGAACATGAGGAACGTGCATATGATGGCAGTGGAGGCTCTCTCCAAGCTGTTCGAGATTGAAGACCCTCAAGAGATCGTCAACAAGAAACTGGAGTTCCTTAACTGTTCTCAAGTATGCTAGGACACGCAGAAATCGCTTTGCTCTGGTACCATGGAGAACATCATCAACGGTACGATGAATCTGGACATAGGAGAATGATTATTTTATTTATTAGCACATTATCTGAATCTCTGAGCGAGTAGTCTATCGGTACCAACTTCCTCCAACTCCTGTTTACTCACCCACAGCTGATGGAACGTACCCAACGATGATAAGACAGATCCACCAATCCAACCCTGGGTCTTTCTCTCCTGTGTGGAACCACTAGAGTTCACTCTGATCTTCAATCCTGGATGGTCCCTTGTCAATTCCAAGTACAGTCTCTCGTTGAGACCTTGTACCAAAGAACCACCACCGGTGACGATGATGTTGTGGGCCAACTGTGCACGGATATCCACATCCACCAAACTGAGGGCGTAAGAGGCCAGTGAGCTCAATCCTCTGTAATCTGGGATGTCCTTCTTACTCTTCTTTGCAGCAGGTTTCTCAGGCTCGTCGTTAGTCTTCTTCAATGGACGCTTGATTGGTACGTAGTCGTTCTTAGACTCGATCTCCGGTTCACCTGACTCTGGTGGGAAGGAATCCAATGGGTAATCCTGAGGACAGAACAGTGAATCACCAAGCTGGAATCTCTGCTTCTCCATCTCGAGTTTGTGTCCATTTGGAAGTTCGTATTCACGTGTAGGGAATAGCTGTTTGTACTCCTCCTCAGGTAGATCGGTGGCTGTAGTTGATATTGGATCACGAGGAACCTGGATGAGGGCTTCTTTGATTCCATAACGCGTTCTCTCCAACTGGAACTGTTCGTAACTCTGTGTGATGTTTTCAAATGCTCTTGGAGTCCAGATTGGGGTCTCGTTCATTGCTGTTGGCGTCTTTGATTTCACTTTGTACAGTGGTACCACATCCACCTTAGACTCGTCGAGTTGCTTCTGCAATTGTGCCGAGAGATACGAACCAGCGTAATGTGTCTTCAAAGTGGTCTTTCCCAAGCACATACCGTCTACCACAGGGGTGATACTCACAACGTCGTGTCCAATGTCAACCACCATCGCAGATGGTCTTCCCTGAGCAAAACTAACACACGTTGGTGTCTTTGCCAAGTAGAACCCAGGGAAGGCAAAGTCCTCTAGACAAACCTCCATGGCCTTTTTTCTGTTTGCGTCGCTATTCCACACCGGTTCTGTCAGGAGTAACGGCTGTTCTGTGTAGTCCACTTTCAGTGACTCGAATATCCAACGCCATTGTTCCACAGCGGAGTCCCAATCTTGGATCTCTCCATCCTTCATGATCGGTTGGATCTCTGCATTTGGTCTTGGATACTCCAACATTGCCTCCGAGAAATACGTGTTTGGTCTTTGCTTTCCGTTCGAAGTTTCAACATCCATAGCATCAGCATCCATTGGAATAGATCCAACCATTGACGGTGTGATGATACGTGGACAGTCTTCACCGGAGTAACCTGCCCTGGTCGAATAGGAGCCCGGATCAAGAACGATGGCTGATACCTCGTCACCTCCGTACACCTGAAGAATGGAGTTGTTTTGTGCCATATCTGGGGTGTCGTTTGTAGTATTGGGGGAACGTTAAAGGATATCTGGTAATTCAAAGCTGTTCTCTGCCTATTTCTTGTGGTGTTTATTGTCTTTGTTGACTGTGACGTTCGGGCTGGTCGATTGACGAGGACTTCGAATGTGATCAAACGAGTTCGCGACATTGTTACATAAGCCAACACGCATATGATGAGTCATCATATCCCTACTATGGTAAATTCACATTAATTCATCTTATTCTATGTCCAATTTCTTTGATATAATGCGACAAAATGCAAACTGGTTGTTGCAAGCTGATTGTTCATAGACGTCTGCATCTCCTCATCATTGGCCAATCGCTCAAACAGGTGGTGGATGCCTTTCTTTTACAGCACTCCTCCCCTTTCACGACCATAGCTTCTTTGAATGCCTTGATATCAAACCTTCTCTTGCCATCATCACACACTTGAAACTCATCGATAGGTACTTTGAACCATTCTTCGCCTACTCTGACTTGGACGATGTTGAGACTTGGGCAATCATACACCACAATTTCATTTGATCCACCGATCCCACATTCAACAAGGTTTGGTAGGTGTGCACACGGTGTGGATGTCATGATCTTGCTATTCGGGTCAGAGTCGTCAAAGCATAGGATTGCAGATCTCAGAGTATTGGCAAAGAACAACGAAAGCTCAAAGAGTTTTTGGCTGCACGCTGCAAGTTCCTCGTCTGTAGGTTCGCCTCCATTGGAGGAAGTTCCGATTCTGGTGCGACTCATAAAGAAGGACTGGAGAGACACAAACCTGAATGCCTCGATGATGTTGATAGATTGCTGAACGGTGTACTTCTCGATGACCAGGGATGTAAGGTTTGCGAAATGAAAAGCACCAGATGGGCTTGTGAATATGTCACCAGTGCTGTCGAACTGGATATGCAATGACTTCAGCATGGTGAACTGGTTCCCCAGTAGAGTGAAGTCAATAAAGAAAGAGCTCGATGGACGTCTGAAGATATGGAGTTGTTCCAAGTTTGGTGCCTGAATCTTTGTGTGGCACACGCCTGACCTAGATCCTTCATGGTGTTCCACAAGACTCACTGCCGTCAAATTGGAGGAGAATACCAATTGACGATCTGTCTCTAGCACAAAGTTGGAACAGATAAGAGCAGACTGAGTGTTGGCGAGAACTTTGCTTTCGATAGGAACTCCACCAACTCCAAGAATCACAATGTTTGCTGGACTAGGCCATCCAGAGACTTTGCACACCTATTGACGAGTGCGGATAGTGTCATGGGGGAACCCATATGCAATTTCATAGCTAGCGGATCCTTTAGAATTTCCCTGCTTAGCCATTTCTGATGTCAATTCCATGTTGTGTAGTAGAGGCATGTCGATTTCGGAAACATCTGGTATGTCGTACTGGAATCGTACTTTCAAGTCGGTGCACTTTGGAGCTGATATCTTCTTGATCAGTGGAGTCACACGTGTAGAGACAAACTTTGATCTCGCTATCGTTGAGATATTTAAGAACTATAGTTCTGGGAAGTTGAGGTCATACAGACATTGTACGTTTGTGAGTGTGAGTTCCTTCAGTGCGCCGAAACTGAGTGATTTCAACACCATTCCACACGTGATCCGATCAGGGTTCATCTTCTTGGTAACGTCGAATGTGGCATCGAGCTTCTCACAACATTTGTAGTTGATCATGTGTATCCAATCACTTGGTGCACAGTTGATGACTTGCAGCTTCTCAGGTATAAGACCAGGGTACACATACGAGTCGGTGTGATAGAGTGTGCACTCTTCCAACACCAAGTACTTGAGTGTGCGTGAGAACAACCTGCCACTTCCATCGTAGAATCTGCAGTTGATAAACCTGAAGTTCTCCTCTGCGATGACCATCACCGTGACAAGGTTGAGTTTGGCACGTATCGTTTCCCTTTCGACATACGTGAGTTCAGGCCAGATATACTCCAAAGTCTAGGTGTCCACTCTTCGGATACCCACCATACGTAGTGCCACAAGATGGTTGCGGATGTGTCGTTGGACATGGAAGTAACTGTCAAAGAGCGATCTCGGTACTCGGGTAGATGGATCAAACTCACACAGGTTGATGGTGTACTCTGGAGCCATCTCTCTGTAAGTGGCACGAGGGAAGTCATCGAAGATAGGTGGCAAGTACGAAATGGCATCGTGCTCAGTGACAACACGGACAAATTGTAGTAGCCGTCGTTTCACTTGAGGTATCTGCGCGAGTGCTGCGATGTCCCACAGATCGTCCAGGTACCATATTATCGAGAAGAAGAGCTCGTTGGGGAGCCGTGACAGCATCTTTTGACCGATGACGGGTGGTGGAAAGGTGTGATGTCGTGTGAGTGGTAAGTGGTGACTATGGATGGGTGAGCTGGTTCACAACTAGAGAGTGCAATTTTTGCAAAGATGACAACTTTACAGCTACTATTTCAACAACACGCCCTCTCCAGTTGGTGTCTCAGCTCTGTGCTGCCCATAACTGTCAAGGGCTCCATGGAACTGTGGAGAATCACCAGCAGCATCGGGGTCGGGACACGGAAGGTGAAGGATCGGAATCTCCGCGGGTTTCTACCCGGACTGTCAACGGGGCCGACCGCTAATATCCGCAGCTGCTGTATAAGTTGTTGATCAGAGAGGTCTTTAAAGTCTATATGTATAAAAGCCGCGATTATGGCACGAATGCTGGGCCGTACTCGTCAATAACAGACATAGGCTCACAGTAAACATCAGAGATTGGCTTGTACTCCAAATCGTCCAACCCGAAGCCCTTAGGACCACCGATCTCGATGGCTCTCTCGTTTTGAACCCATTTAGGACTTGGTGCAATGGCCAGCACGAACACCATCAGACCGTATCTGT
>JAKVQR010000178.1:0-84846 GCA_030462915.1 Petasospora meyerae | reverse complement strand
TCTGGACTTTGATCACTGGTCTCTCCAGCTATTCCGGGTCTGTGATCTTCTTCTGTGTGTGTCGTGGTCTTCATGGGCTGGGACTCGCATTTGTGCTTCCCTCTGCCATTGGTGTTATCGGTGCCACGTACCCGAATGGACAGCGTAAGGCCCTGGTGTTTTCCCTAGTGGGTGCAATGGCCCCAGTCGGTGCCACGTTTGGTGTCGTCTTCAGTGGTCTCTTGACCGTGCGTGGACAATGGCAATGGACACTGTATGCCAACTCCATAGCGTTTGCGCTTCTCGGGGGAATCTGCTACCTCTTCACCCCCAACATCCCACCGCAGGCTCCACCCGAGGCAAAGATGGACTGGATCGGATCCCTCATTGGAGTCGCTGGGCTGGTGCTGTTCAACGTCGCTGCTAACCAAGCGCCACAAGTCGGCTGGAGTCATCCCTATGTGATTGTACTGCTGGTTCTAGGTGTTGTGCTGCTTGTTGGGTTCTTCATCTACGAAAGAAGAGTCCAATGGCCCCTCCTACCGGCAGAGGTGATGAACCTGCACATCGGTGTCATCCTGGCGTGCGTGGCCTTTGGATGGGCGTCCTTCTCCGTCTTCCTCTTCTACTTCTGGAGCATCAACATGAACCTCAACGGCTGGACCCCTCTCGCTACCGGAGCCTGTTACACCACGTTTGCCGTCTTCGGCTGTGTTGCTGCATCCACTGTGGGGATGTTCATCCGTAGAATAAGACCCTCGTTCCTCCTGTTTGCCTCCAACTCCGCCTTTCTCATCGGCACAACCATGCTCTCTCGCACGCCGATCCATTGGGTTTACTGGCACATGATGTTTCCTCAGATGATGATATTGTCCTTTGGAATGGACATCTCCTTCCCGGCAGCGTCCCTGGTTCTATCCGACACGTTACCGAAAGCCCACCAGGGTATGGCCTCCTCGTTGGTCTCCACCATGACCAACTACGCAATGTCCGTCTCGCTTGGTTTCGCCGCCACTGCGGAGGTCAAAGTGCTCGACCACACACAGGACCAGTTGTAGGCGTATAGAGCAGGTTGTTACGTCGGCGTGGGCTTCGCTGCGTGTGGTTGTCTCGTTGGAATGGCTCTCGTGGTGATGTCGTATCTCCACCCAGCAGATCTCACAAGGGATCCAAAGGATGAGGAGCAGTCACAGGTTGATATCCAAGAGGAACCACTACATATAGTTGAAGAAGAGAAGAAATAAATTAACGTCTTTTTTCATTATCTTCTTATTGACAAATATTGTTCTTTTCATCAGCGTCTTTTACCACCTTTTTTCCCTCCACGACCTCCGTACAACTTCTCAGGAATGGCAGCGCTCAACACATTAGCAGCATATACCAAGTTGGTGTGTTGGCTCTGAGCCAAGTACTGTGCCATCACTTGAGACCCCGTGAGGTTCACAACACGCGGTGGCATCATCATCTGTGGAGCAGAAGCAGCGGCAAACTGTTGTGAGTTTCTGATGTACATCTTCTCAGGATCACGAGAGTAGTACAGAGAGTTCAATGAGGCATGAGAACTGGCACGCGAGCTGGCACGTGTGAACTGTGACATTGAAGGAGCTCTTCTCTGAGATCTTCCAAAGCGCATACCGTGGTCATCACACTCAACAGATGTCTTGTTTGTGTTGTCAAACCCATTGGACTGGCTTGTGTAAAGCTTCTCATCATCAGAAATGTCATCGGACGAGATGGAAATGTGATCAACAACAGGGATTGGAGATTTCACACGTGAGGTGCTGATTCCCAATGGCTCTGATGGTTGACCTTGGACGTCACCGTTGTCCTTTGATGTGATGCCCATGCTGGCAAAGAGTGTAACAGGAACATCACCGGTCTGCTTCACAGGTGTCTGCAATATTTCGCCAAAGTTGTTCTTCCTGTTGTTCTTGCTTCTGTTTTTCTTCTTCTTCTTGGACTTTGGTGGGTTACCACAACGGTCTTTACCGAACGAGATCTTGAAGTTTCTGTATCTGTCGCTGAAATGAGCGTGGAAGTCATTGGAAATAGGCCCATTGGCATCCTCCACAACTTTCATAGCGGCAGTGATATCATGGAAGTTCACAAACACACATCTGTTCTCTTTGAAATAGTTCACCTGTTCCACTTGACCGAATTGGGAGAAATCTGCACGTAATGTGGCTTCATCAGGTAGCTTGTGCGATGGGTCGTTCAAATCCTCTTCTTTCAACCCTATGTACACGTTTCTGGAAGCACCGACAGTGACTGCTAGTGCAATGGCATTTGGCACTGGACCGGAATGGTTACCCCATCCTACCCTGACACGCTTCCCATGAAGAACGAGTGGATGGATGTTGGCATTGGCAAAGAATTGGGAGGCAGCACCAGGTTCAATGAACGTCAGGAAACACAGGTTCTTGGTCCGTATGCGCTTCACAGACTGTAGGATACCACCTCTAACAACGTTACAGATGTCTTCAACGTCAGTCTTAGGATCAAGTCCACTCAGACACACAGTTCTGTTCCCTATGTTCCCTGTGCCACCAACGGAGGAGGCCACGGACATCACAGCAAATGAGTTTTGGCTCAGTGCACCCACGATACTTCCCTCAGAGGTACGGAATGGCTGTGGGTATACGTATTGCACGGAGACAGCATCTTCTTCTGGGATGTAGTTAGGGTTGAAATAGGGCAGTGGGATTGGTTCGTAGTCTTCCATGAACCCATTTTCTGAACCTGCATCATCTGTGAGGGACTTTGCCAATGTGTCGTTTTGCAATGAACAACGATCCGTTCCATAAAAGACTCTGCAGTTTTGCCACTTCTCATCGAGTGAGATCTGTTCCACAGCTTTGATAGCGGATGCAATGGAGTGGAAATGGATAAATGCGAAAACTTCCTCCGTTGTTGTTGTTGTTGTTGTTGTTGCTGTTGTTGTAGTGGCAGCAGCAGCAGCGGCATCGGTTGTATCTTGGTCCTTCTCAGCAGTTTCTGTTTGCATCGACTCCACAGGCCTCTGGATGAGATCAATCTTATCAATGAGACCAAACTTGCTGAACTCCTGCTATAAGAACTCCTCCGTTACCGGGGTCTCTTCCAAGGCGTCGAGGTTTCCCAAGTAGACGTTTCTTGTAGCACCGTCGTTGTTGATAGCATTGGAGATGAATGGAATCATCTTTTTGCTTTGGACAAAGGAGATTGTCATCAACGGTGACTGGATGAGCTTCTTGAAACGTGAGAGATATGTTAACAAGTTGTTGTAGAAGTTAATGCAAGTCTCCATCTTCAAGAATGTGATGCATAGAGAATTTGAACCATCTTCCGGGTAGTTTTCCAGGATCCTGGCACTCTCAAGAGGACCGAAAGTGATGGAATCCAAAAGTTTGGTGAGCGTCATTTCACGATCGAGGTTCATCAACAAGATGGAACGTGAAGGTACCTTGGAAAGCTGTATCGAACTGCTGCTCATCTGCGAGTGAGTGGAGTTGGAACGCAATTGGTAGAGAGACGACGAGGAGTAAGCACCTGTAGGGTTGACGTATAGCATATGTGGATCTATATCCTCTGAAAGTCCCAATGAGTTGTTGTGTGTAAGGCGGTTGACTTGGAGATCGAAAGTGGACTCATCCAAGCTGGATGCCGACGACGAAATGGACTTGTACTTGGACTTGAGGGGCGTGTCAATCTCCTCCTGTCGTTCTTGCTGCTGAACCTGATGCTCATCTGTGGGTTCTTGAAGCTTAGAGTCCTGCTCTTGCTGATCTCCATGCTGCTGGTGTTCTTGCTGCTGCTGCTGCTGCTGGCGCTTAAGTCCACGCTTGCGATGCTCAGGCGGCAAGCTGAGCTTTGGAGGAGGAGGAGGGACCCTCAGATATGACTGACCGCCATTACTGACGGATCCATGACGGTAAGAATAGTGGCCGTGCACTGGTGATGGAAGCGGAGAGCCCACCTGGACAAAGGGAGACGAAACGAGAAGCTGTCGTGGGAGCAACGAGGACCCGTAAGCCACGTCGAAGGGCGTTTGGGGAACCGCAGACTCAGGGTATTGGTACGTGTTGTATACCGGTGGGTACTTCTGGTATGGATGCATTTTCTTTCTGGCTGGTGGTTTGGTGGTGGTTTTTGGGCGGCGGCGACGTGGGCGGCTAGTGGTGGTCTGCTCAACAATTGTAGATGAAACAGGCACCGGCGAGTAGCAGAGAAAGACAGACGTTGATAGCGATAGTGGGAGTGGAGTCTAGCAAAATTTTCTCAGCTGCCTGATGCTATGAGGGCTGTTTCGATGAGGATTCTTCAAGCAAAGGAAACCGCTCCAGCTGGGAAGAAATTAAAATGTTACGTGTGTTTTAACTTCTTGTTGCCGGCCTTGTGTGTGTGGTGGAAAACGCGTTGAGATTAGGCCGAGGATTTCAAGGTTCGAGAGCGCAGATCTGCGATGGTGGAAGACGTAGTAACTTGTCAGTGCCTGAGGCGGATTTAGGCGGGTGAGACGTGCTGGGTGGGGAAACGAGCGTTTCTTGCTTTGTAGTTCTCTTTCGTGCCTTGTCGATGGGATTGGGATCTCGATGAGGGCAAGAGGCTTTTGAAGTTTGAAAGTTTATCTCTTGGTAGTAACGTTGGAGGGCGGAGGAGGATGCAGTGCTCACTGCTGACAGCTTTTTGTCGGGCGGCGAAACTTTACTGGAGGGGTGGGCTTTTGTCCAAATGACCCGAAACCAGCAGCAACTGAAAATTGCGAAACGCGTCAGGCCTAGACCTCCGACAACTTCTCGCAGATGGGTGACGTTCACTGCGTAATTTCGTCCTAGAGCTGTACGTTGGGTCCGGGATCTGGTCTGATTGACGATGATTCCTGATTCGCGACCGAAGAGTGCGTTTTGAGGTCTAGTTGTTGGAGGGCAGATCTGATAACATTTCAGGTTTTCCTGGGGTTTGTCTGGCTTGTAAATGATTTATGGAGATCTAAAATCCAGAGATGGCACCTTAGTAAGACTTGGGATGGCCATTCCAGTCTTTCGGGTGAGCATTGAGTCGTCTCGACTCGATATCGGAAAACTGTTTCACAAGTACTACATATTTTGAAGCCTTGGCCGTTGATCCCTGTCATGTTGAAACTCAGATACGCACTGTAAATTTCAGAATTAGCCCGCTCCGCTTAGACATAAATCGGTAAGGCCACGCGTTACCCCAGAAATACTGTAAATGATGATCGTTTCACAGATCTTACAGCATTTTGTCTACAACGGGATCATCGACAGAGAATCAGAGATATAGTAGTGACCAACGTATTTACCACTAGTAGTGGCTGCTGGCAGGCTGGCAGTACTAAGTAGACAATTTCTAGCAGTGATGAGCTACTAGGGCTGGGCAGCAGAATATGACGCCAGCCACCGAATATCGAAAGCTGTAATAATTACTTTCCAATGATATATCTTACAACTGTAGCTGGGAGAACGCACAGCGTACGAAGTATTTATGTACATACTCTAAAGTCTACACGTCCTCATCAATGTGACACTGGTGCCGGGTCAGAGTCGGTTTCCCGTTCAAAGCTTTAGTTACCATCATTCTAAACGCCGGTATGGATCATGATCAAGCTATATATAATATTTATATACCCACCATTGACCAACTGGGAGACAACAGATCAGATACTTACGGAAATTTCAGCTGTCACTCTAATTAAAATCCTAGTGTTAATCCAAAGTCAAATAACGACTAGCCATGTACATGTGTGCTGAAGTTCACCGTTCGATGTTTAGGCGAACATACAGCGCCGGACTATATACCTAGCTATTGCCTACTCCATTACGCTCTTTACGCAAAGGTTCGGCTGCGCAGGGGGATAAAGGGAATGATGAGTCCATAGTTCTTGGGTATATATATTCTCAACGGCGCAAGCCACATTAACGTCATACGTACAGCTTGCTAAAAACTATATATCAGAGTAGATTTCCTGAGTTTTCATGGTTTGCCAGCTGAAGAACTCATATGCGCAGCCGTACTAGTGTATATCGACATTCTATATACCCTTATACCCTTATGGCTGTCCTACATTAGTATAAGGCGATCTTGATTCTCTCCAACCATTTTTAATATTTTTTTGAAGCCGGTTCTTCGGAAGTACTTATACTTTTTGGAATCCTGGATGTGCCTAAGATTGAGCGATTGAGCACATCCAATGAACACAATTATACCACTAAGCTACTGGTATACCAGTGACCACTAGAAGTACGTACCTTTTCGCTCCGTTCGTAAATAACTTGTCATAGATTTGAACAGATGGACTTGTATGCATCCCCATATGCATGTTATGCATTTCCTGACGAGCAATTTCATGCTTCCGGAACCCAAAAACAGGTACGAGGCTCGAGCCTCGAGGTGTTCACATCTCAACCGCGTTTCTTGCGGATGGAGCTGACAACGCCTTTGAGCGATTTCAAGATTCGATTTTGAATCTTTGATGTTTCAACTGCTCCAACTCATACAAATCATTTTAGTCAATCACGAACAGATTGAAAAGTTGCATGTAGTAGCATCGATTTTCTGTGTCTGTTTGAATAAGTGCGCGCGAGTGAACCTGGTACAGTCATCATCATGATCACGCCAACGTTCATATTGTGGAGAAGCAGAGCTTGAACCCAAAGTATCCGACGTACTTCGCTAAAGCTGGACAGTTGTAGATAATGCTTACCCCACCACGACACTCTTCATAAACGGTACATAGCCGAAGTCTTAGCTGCAATCAGGAACAAGGATAACGATGGACTGTTTCACTCACATCATATGATAATATGACGAAATACATATTTGCAGGCTCTGTATTTACTTCAAATCTCACGTATATATCTCGTTGTGTTCTCATTGTTCGACCTGGCTAAAAAATGATCAGTTGTACCCGGCGTAACCCAACCCAACTCTAAGTAAGTACTGCCTAGTGCATTCAGCAATGACCATCATACGTTTCATTTCTGGTACTGCCAAGTCCTCTCTCTACTATGCTGAGTGCTTTTAAAGTTTAAACCTTTCTGCTTCTGCTACCAGTAACGTACTTAGCTTATAACCAGTTACAACTTACAAGTTACCAGTTACCAGTCACCTTGAGCACTGGCGGCTGTCAAATTCTAGCACCAGGATGTGCAACCCTAAAGTTTGGACTATAGACTGTGCAGTGTGCAGTGTGCAGTGTGCACTCTGGAAGCTTCCGAGAAGTCCATATCAAGATTCAAGATCAATATAAGCTTTGTTTCTTGGGTGACATGCCGCGAGTCAAGACTCAAGACTCAAGAGTCAAGTCTGATAGTATGAGTAGACTCGAGACCTATGTCAGGACTCAGCCTTCAGGACTAGTTAGTAGTGGTCAGTGGTCACTCCTTTCGTAAAAAGGACCGACCACGACGCAATAGAGTGTCAGACAATAGTACCTAACATTACCTTAAACCTTAGGATCTAGTTTGGCAAGCTGCAACTCTGGCTGCCCAAAACTCTTTTAGCCAGCCAGTCCCTGGTCCCTGGTGAGTTGATTATCAGGATTCAGTAATTAGTAATACCGAGAGAACATTAAACTATATATTAACACGAAAGCGTAGTGTTGTATAACTACTATTATAAGTCTGTTCTTGTTTCAAGTTTCAACCGCTGGCTTGGAGTTTTTTTTTTGCAGTGCGATTACATAATGCCTTAGTCATATCAGCGACAAAAAAAGAATAAAAAAAATCACAACCGCCAACAACGGCCGCGGCTTTAACCACCTTGGTGTCTTCGTCCATTTTCGACCTCCTCCATGCTCATGTTTGCCCCACACTTTGCGTCAGTCTCATGACATCAAGCAATTTAATATCGAAAGATTATCTTCAGTGGTTGCTAAACAATCAAAGAGTTCTATCATCACTGAGACTACCACCTACCATATCAATCTCGACACCTCTTCACCCATTGTTTCCATTTTTCTACTACTCACGTCGGAGGTTCAAGCGGTGACCACAAGTGACTCACAAGCTCACGAGTTACAATTCACAGCGATCGGAATTAAGGAAAACCCCAAACGATTTCATCAACGCTTTGAGGTTTAATCATCACCATCACAACAACAAGCAAATACAACAACTTCCAGATCATTTCTATCCACCACAACACCCATGAGTGAACCAACAGGGAAATAGCCCAAGACGAAAGTCATCAGAACACCGGGTTCATAGACGGAGAGAGTCGCACAGGCATGTGATCGATGTCGACTGAAGAAGACCCGCTGTGACGGCAAGAGGCCACAGTGCTCACAGTGTGCCGCTGTGGGGTTTGAGTGCAAAGTATCCGACAGACTCTCAAGGAGAGCGTTCCCCAGAGGATACACAGAGACGCTGGAGGAGCGTGTGCGAGAGCTGGAAGGGGAGAACAAGCGGTTATTGGCACTGTTGGAGATGAAGGATGAACAGGCAGAGATGATTGCCAAACTACCCTCGGAGCCCCTCAGCTCCTCAAATCTGGCCGTGCTGGATAAGATGAACAATGCCGCCCATCATGAGATTGACGACCATCAACACGTCCACTCCGGACCAGGGTGTTGTGCAAATTACCCACACTCCGTACACGAACGGCCAGTGAGCATTGCCGGCTCTGTGGATTTGGAGAATGGCGACTTGACAGACGACGAGTCCCTTTCGTTTGCTGGTGGAGATGGCTCGCAGTACGGTGGCGTTGCCTCGATGTACAACGAAGACCTTCCACTACCGCCACAACCACACAACCGTAACGCCATCTCTTTCGAACAGTCACACGCTCCTGGTCTGAGTGCAGCTGCCGCCCTGGCCAGACTGAAAAGCGCTAAGCCAGTGGGGAACGCCCTGGGATTGGCCAACCTTGTGGCGATGTCTGTTCCACGTTCCACCGAGGAGACTCTGTTTGTACCGAGTCTGTTGAGCAAGATTGGCGAGGTCCATGGCTTCGATAGCGGGGCATGTTTATCCACTGCTTCCACCATTGCATCGTTGAAGGAGATCCCAAGACCCGTGAGTTAGCAGTCCAGCTTCAACTCCTTCTCCCTCGCATCCATTGACTTCAAGAAGATCACCCCACCAGAGTCCCAGCTGTTCTTCTCCTCACTTGCACTCCCACCAAAGATCCAACTGGACCAGCTGTGCACTGTGTTCTTCCAACGTTGGGCCCCAGTTCTCCCCGTCATTGATCAGAACTCCTTTGCCGCCCACTATGCCGCCCTGTGCAAATCCGCTGAGAGCCGCTACATCGACAACGCCATGCTGGGCAAAGAACGCTTCGGTGCCGCTCTCGTGCTTGTTATCCAGCTCGCTTTGTTGAGTCAATTGGGCTCTTCCACGGACAACACACCGGACCAGACCGCAGAGAGAGATCTCATGGCTAGACTCGATGGTCTGATCCAACAGCTTGTCTCATCGTCGTTGGCCTCTGCGTGTTCAGTCCAGTCTTTGAAAGTGCTTTCTTTAGCACTCCTGTACGCCCTATACACTGGTGATGTGGCCTCCAGTTACTCACTCAGAGGGCGGGTTGCTACGATGGCTCAACAGCTCAGATTGCACCGTTGTCCTTCCGCAGTGCTGGGAAACACCGGTTCTACAGTCTCAAGTGCACAGCAAGGTGAGCGTCGTGTGTTGTTCTGGTGTGTCTATACCCTGGATGCCTTCTCTTCGTTGCAACTGGGTGTTCCTCGTTTGTTCAAAGATACAGAGATTGAGTGTGCGCTTCCTACAGGCGATGACGGTGCTGCCAATGGGCCCAATGGCGTGAATGTGGTGCTGGTGAACAACAAGAAGGTGTCACTTGTCGGTAAGGTCTCCAACTTTTCACTGGGGATCATGAGATACGCCACTGTGCTGGGATCCATCTTGGATTTCGTGTTCCAACGTCATACAAACGACCCATTCTCAAACACAACGCATAAGCAGACTCTTGTGCATGAAGACCTTCTGGACTCTTGGAGACGTGACTTACCACCTTCCATGAAGTTTGAACTCGACGTGAATGGACTCCCTAGAGTGAACGTCACCAGCCCGCAACAGCATCACCATCAGATGCCAATCTTGGTGTTGTTGTACTTCACAGCTAAGTTGTTGATCCACCTTCCTGTGATTGCCAGTGAAATCGGGAAGCGCTCCAATCCGAATGTGTCAAGTGCTACAGGTTCACACATTGTTGTTCAGCAGTGTTCCATGGCCATCCTTTCCATCCTGGCTTCGTTGACCGAGGTGTGTGTTCCTATGAATGTACCTCGTACCAAGACAAGGCTGACACTGTTGAGTGCCAAAGGTGCGTTGGAGTATACGCGTGGCGGTGCCCTTTTCCAGGAGAGTAAGACAGTGATCCAGAATGCTGTGGCAGAGTTGAAAGCCAGTAACTTCGGAGACGTTCCAGGTTCATTGTCCAAACACTGTGTACATAATCTGGAAAAGGCGGTGTACGCCATCTTATCCCCACCAGGCTCTGTGAAACGCTCCAACTCTGAAAAGAAGTCTAACAGATCCAGTAACAACAAGGCCAACGGTGGCAAACCTTCCCCTCTCCAGAATGAAAACACCAACACCAACGACAACGCCTCCAACGATAATGAGCTGAAGAACATGCTTTCCCAGTTAACAGGTCCGCCTATTGTCCCTACATCTGATTCAGCTGCTCATCAAAGAGCTGCAGCCGCAGCTTTAACTTCAGGAGGACCTCAACATCGTCAACAACAACAGCAAAAGATTGGATCACCGGACAACGGTAGCTCTATGGCCGGCAGCAACAGCTTCAACTTTGCCCAATACCAAACCACAATGAACAACAATAGCAATAATGCGCAGCAGTACAAAGTGGCGCCTTCCATTGCTGCATCTGATTTGTCCCTGGATGAAAACATCCAACTTGACTTTGCAGCAGATGGTTCTTTGGCATTGGCACCGTGGTTGGATTTTGATATTGATCTACAGGAGTTGGGAAGCTATGGAGAGGAGTTCAGCAGACAGAACTCTGGAGAGTTATCATCGGGAGGCATCTCCACTTTGAAGTCTGAGAGTACTGGTGTGTCGATCCCGTCTCAGCCTGTACAAGCACAACAGACACCAATGGTGGTGTTCCCATAGTCCAATGGAGAAGACGTGAAGCCGAAATCTTCATCGCTCTTTGACTGGCAGAACAATATGTGACATGAATCTTGCTACTATTTATTCTTATGACCATGAAATGCAGTTGGTATTATATGTTACTATCGACCTGTCATGTAGCCATGACGATACAGCTTATATTATATCGACCAACCAAACTTATCAGCGAATCTGGACACCTGATCACCCGCTGTTCCCTCTTTCAACAGCTCTCCAGCTGTGGTCTTCAATGCTCTTGCCAATCTGTGTTCGAGCGACTTTGTAGGGAGAGAGAACTGGGTGTGTTGGTGGGAAGATAAGTTGTCGTTGTTATCGTCTTCTTCCTCCTTCAACGAGAGATCCAATTCCAATGCCCTCCATTGGGACACCACGATCTGACTATGTTTCACCGGTGCAAATGTGAGTATATGGGACGTCAGGGACATCTGTTGACGTAAAACTTCATCCGGGGTACCATCATCAGAATCAAGCCATTCCGGCGAGACGTACTTTGCCACTTGGAAGAAAGTGTCCCAATGAGATTCCAACTCCTGAGGTGATAGTTGTTCGAACAGGGACATAGATGTGGTGTGTGCAAAGGAGAAGTCATCATGAACCAGCGAAGAGTCAACACAGAGACATTGTACATCGGTCAAGGAGGGAACCGATGCATTGACCCCCAATGAGAGATCTTTGAGTAGATTTCGAATCTCGATGGGTGACTTGTAGAGCTCATCGTTGAGTTCCAACAGCTTTTGAGCAAGAGTGGAGAAGTTGTCAATCACAAGGAGATCAAAGGGTCTAAGCGGGGTGCCACGGTCGAAGTAGATGGAGTACTGGAAGAGTCTATCAACGGCATCGACAAACGTGATAAGCTTCGAGACTTTCTCCGAGGGTTTCTTCACTGTTTGGAGTACTTTATAAGCGGCCTGGAGTTCTCCTCTGCTCTTTGATCCGTTGGTGGCGGTCTTGTAACAAGTCCAGAAATGATCAAGAACGATGTCTTCGTCTTCCGGGGTGAAGTCTATCTGGGAGTAGAGTCTGAGAGATAACAGTCTCGATATGACAAGACGACGTGCCTCTGACTCGTCAACTTGTGGGAAGAGCGCCGGTTTCAGTGTGTTGGTGGTGGCGAGGAACTGTGGTGCTGTCTGTGGGGTCAGGGAGTCAACCACGGCGGCAAGGAAAGTCTGTTGTTTTGAGAGGTCAATGGCAAGTTCTGTGAGATCAGCAATGCGTGTGAAGTCCAGTGGGAAGGATCTTGCTGCCTCCACGACGCTCTTGATGGAAGTGAGTCTTGCTTGTTGTTCCGGCGATGTGGTGTTGTGGATGAGAGTAGGGAGTGTGGCGGCTATAGAGGTGAGCGCTTCGGACGATGGGGACTCGTACGTCTCATACAGGCTCACGATGAGTTCCAGACACTCCTGCTTGTGTTCAGCAGACGGGAAGAGGAGCACCACGAGGTCGTTGAAGAGTTTGAACGCTGGAAGGGAGGCAACGTCATCCTCCGTCACGTCAGTGAGATACTCATGAAGCGTAGTCTTCTGTGATGCTGTGAGGAACTTGACGAAGGGCGGCTCGAGTTGATCCACGCCTCGATTCACCAATGCTTGGAAAATCTCCATCGTCTTCATGGCATCTGTCGTGGCTTTTCTTTCAAACTCGACAAGATTGGTGGATCCACCTTGAGCAATGAAGTAGCGGTAGGGCACCACAACGGTATCCCACCATTGCTGGAAGGCACTGTTGTTCTCTTCCACAATGGCAAACAGGGCACTCCCATTGTCAAGGTCCCATAACAAGTCGAGTTTTCTGCACATTGCCTTGACGAACTCGAGCACGATGTCGATGGCGAACTCATCAAAGAGGTATTTGGCACATTCTGATTCGACGTGTTCCCATAGTGCGTGGCATCTTTGCTCGACAATCTCTAGAGAGACATCAATGGAGAGATGGATGACCGAAGTTGGCGGGAGTGCATCGTATAGATCTGTGTCGGCTTTACACTGTGAGAGGTTCTGGATGAAAGATAGTTGCTCACAGGGCACAGCAAGAGGAGTGTACGTCAGCAGTATCTTGAGTGCGTCCGCCAATGGGACGTTTGGGGCCACTTTTTGGAACTCGTTGAAGTGCGCCCGAGTGGCTAAGTGGGCCAGTGCGATGGATGCCGATTCACGTTTCATCAGTGGGAGTTATCCTATGGCTCAATGATCAAGTTGTCTAGATGCTGACTCGGTTGAATCAAGTGTATAGAGGCTGTTCACATCACCGCCTAAAACCACACCGGACAAACGACTTCGCGGAAAATCTCGTCAAGGTACCCAAAACACTTCCATCATCATCATCAACTCTTTACACGTGAGGAGATCAACAGACATTGAACGAAGATACTATTGACGATCAAACAATGTCGTACAACCAGGAGAAAGTTGTTAGTAAGTACAAGAATATCATTGGTTGACTAATCTTACAAACATCCACTAACACTCAACACAGAAGAGGCAGCCGAACAGAGATTCAGAGACCTTGCCCACTTCGGACAGCTCTCCAGGGGATACCTCGACCAACTCATCGCCGTCCACACTCATACAAATGACATCCTGTCTGCCAATGCCTCCAAACCTCTTCCACGAGTCTCCGTCGACTCTCTCAAGTCCCTGAAGTTCGAGATCGCCAAGAAGCACGCACTGGCCACTTCCCACGTCGAGACATGGACACACGAATTCAACTCACTCGCTCAAGATATCGACTCCCTAAGGTCTGTACTGGAAGACAGCTCGATATCTCTCACACTCGAAGAAAAGAAGAAACGACAGATGATGATGAAGAAACGCCAGGATGAGCTGTAGAAGAAAGCAGAGGACATCGCCCATGTCAACAAAGAGATTGACAGTTTCCAACCACAACTCCCATCCCACGGACAGAGAGGTGCATCGTCAAGTTCAGGTGTCTCCATCAGACTCTCAGAGGAAGAGATCGAGAACTACTTCGGTGCTGATAAGAAGGAGGCGGTGATGAACTCCCGTTACGTGACAAAGACAAGAGTGCGGAAAGAGGTTCCTGTTGAAGACGGCGAAGAAGGACAGACAACAACAGTTATGGTGCCGGAGTACATCATCTCCACACCGGTGAGCGATACTGTGTCGAAGCTGTAGCAAAGAAGGGCGAAGTTGTTGGAGGAGAAACAGTTCTACGTCGATCAACTCAACTTGGTGAAAGAGCAGTTCTTGGATAAGGCGAGAAAGCTGGAGGCGTGGAAGGACATCGTTGGTCTCACACAGGACGAGAACATGGACTCCACCGGTGACTATGACGACGAAGACGATGAAGATGTACACATTGAAGACGAGGAAGATGATCTGTTGACGGACCACGAACAGCTGGATCTCCATGGAACTGATGGCGAGCTGAGCGATCACGATGATGTTCATAGTGATCATTTAAGCGACCATTCAGATCATGAAGATGTTCCAACAGACACGAAGGAGACGCCTGAAAAACAAGAAGAGGAAGAAGAGGACGTTGATATGGAAGATTGATAGATAAATAACCACATGTCTAGAATGTCTGTACACTTACCTTACTATGAGTAGACCCTTCCAACAACAGAATCGTCACTCATCTGTTCAAGGTCGATTGTAGGAACACGACGAGAGCGACCACCAAGACGTCTCGAGCCACGACCGGTATCGATCACACTTTCTGACTGGTCCTCCACTTTGGCCTGATAGAGCAACTCGTTCAACTCCGCTTGCTCCTCAGTGATTGTGTTGTGATGCTGTTGCTGAGAAGAACGGTATCTCTCAATGACATGATCAGGGTTGAATGCATCATTGTTGACAAAATCCAGCTCCACACCACCTTGTTGAGGATCAATCTCAGACGCAGAGAAGTATTCATCTTCAGCTGTAACATTCCCCTCTTCGGCTTCGACTTCTTCTTCTTCTTCCTCCATCTTCTCCTCTGAGTTCTTCATATCAGATGGGTTCTGCAACTGCGCATAGAACTGGATCACCTTTTCATGCGCAAACACTTTACTCTCATCAAAGTTCAACACTTGTAGTCCATCACGATCCACTGCACGAGAGATGGCAACGTATGCCTAACCTTTCTCAAACACTCTCTTCAAGTTCACACGCACTCTTGGGATAGTTTGACCCTGCGACTTGTGGATAGACAACGCCCAAGCCAAAAGCAAAGGAAGCTGCGTTCTGCTAACCAACGGCTTCTGTTTCTCATCTTCAACAGTCCACTGCTCAGGCGTCACTAAAACGGTTCTTGTATGCTTATCAGGTGTGAAAAAGCGTACCAACGGCAGTTTTTGACCTCGGGACGACTTGTGTAGCTTGTTGATCAATGAGATCTTGCTCTTGATGGATCGTTGCATCTCTGGATCCTCAGACTTGACTCCTTGTAGGAAGTCAAACACTGTTTCTTCCAGCACATCGTCTTCATGCCCAGGAGACTCGGAGTCACCACCAAGTGTTTTGGCCTGCTTTTCACCATTGCGGTTCACCACAAGTGCATCCACCATTGCTTCCAGCTCGTCTTCACCGATTCCACTCTCCAGTTTACCATATGCCAAGTAGGTGTCTCTATCGATGAAGTCCAACACCTTACCCAGGGATCCATTGACCAACTAAGAGTCGATATTCTTGATCATCATGACTTGAGCACCCTTCTTCAATTCCAAATGAGATGGTGCCATGAAGTTTGATAGCAATCTTGTACCTTGTTCCGTACCCAGTAACTAACCACCATCGAGGGCTTCATACGAATGTGTTGGTGATCTGAGTGCTCGTAGTCTGTACGTGTTGGCCTGATCAACCTCCGCTCTAGTAGAGAACAGCTCTGTAGGTTCCACACCGGCTTTTGGTAACTCTCTTTCCAAAGCACGGAACTTGAGTAAGGATTCATGTGAGACGATACCTCTTCTCATGTCGTTTAACATCTCAATGAATTCCATGTCTCCCTGCTGACGGAACACCTGTTTCAAAGTGAGTGTCAATTTCATCGTACGTTTCCATGAATGGGACTCGAAGCAGAAACAAGCCTGGTTGAATTCTGTAGAGACAGGAGGCAACTGGAAGAAATCACCACAACAAATCACCTGAATACCACCAAACGGCTCATTGCTTTTACGGAGCTCACATGCAATGTGATCCAACTTATCGAACAACTCACCGCTGATCATGGAGACCTCATCAATGATGAGAACTCTAACATTCTTCCAACGTTGTGCGGACTTTCTGTTCTTTCTGACTTTCCTCACCAGTGTGTCAGCATCTTCTTTACCGAGTCCAATACCGGCAAATGAGTGTAGTGTGATACCTCCAACGTTTACAGCTGCAAGACCCGTGGAAGCCGTGACTGCGACCTGACCATCACGATGTTTCAACTTTAAAGCTTTGATGAGCTCCCTCAGGAGAACAGACTTACCAGTACCTGCAGAGCCGGTGTAGAACAATGAATGCCCTTCGAGAACAAGCTTTTTGACGTAGAGTTGTTCTTCAGATAGGAGGATTGGCTGCACTTTCTTTGCACCAGTTTCGGTACTCATCGCACGTTTCTGTTGACTTCCATCGAACTGTTGTGGTCTTTGGGTCATGAAAGCAAGTTGGGCATCTGCTTTAGCCTTTGGACGTTTGAGCAGGTTATTGACGTTGTTCAACAGGTGATTTGGGACTGATTTAGCAGAGGCGCCGTAGAATTCAGTGGCTGATAAATTCACGGCTCTTGTTGATCTCTTTCTCAGGTTTTTGCCGTCATTGTCGGGCTTGACATCCTCTTCTTCTTTTAAGCTAGGCTTCCCAGAGCCAGGGCGTTCCCCCGTGGAGTTGTAGTGTTGTAGTTGATCTTCTGTCCACAGTGGGATATCCAATGGAAACTTGTTTTGGGAGTCTGTCTGTGATCTGCGTTTTCTCTTTCTGGTGAATGACTATGATGCCTTTGCCTCTTCCGGTGTCAGCTCCATTATGTCGTCGTCCTATACGGGTTGTTCTTTCTCTTTCTTTGTAGGAGACTCATACTTGTACTCATACTTTCTCAACGAGGGATACAAGGGCTTGGATGTGATCTCGACCTGGGTGGACCCACCAAGTGGAAGAGTCTCGAGTCTGGTGAGTTGAGGGGGTTGTTTCTGTTCGAGTTCCTTAGTCCTTAGACTGATGGGTACCCTGGTGTTTAGTGTCTCGATGCGATGGTATGTGGGTGACGAAGTCTCTGGTGCTGAGATGGTGATGCGTGATGACTCCTGGACGACAACGGGTTCGGAGTCCTATGACTCTAAGTCGATCTCAAATACATCTTCGAGATCTTCGAGTTTGGAATGTGGACGAGATGTTTTGGAAGGGGTAGAGGGCCCCGTGGTATTGCTGATGGTGTTTGTATCGCTCTTCGACGAGACGTTGGGTTGTACCGCCACAGCTCGTATCGTGGGTTTCTCAGGGATGGGAATGTCTTCCAAATCACTGAAGGGATCCAGATCATCATCCTCTTCATCTTCAGCAAAATCCTCTTCAAAATCATCTTCAAACTGCTTATTGTGCGGTTTCACAGGGGACAGCTTCGGTTGCGGGATATCAGCAGCTTTAACAGGGGAGGACCCGATCACCACAGGGGCGGCAAATGACGAGCCTTCACTGTGGAACGACTCCTCAAAGACCATCAGATCCTCGAGATCAATATGCTTCTTCGGTGTGTGTGGCATGGTGTGGGGATAAGAAGTGGTGGCGAGACGGGCGGCAGAGAGACGGGGACGCAGAAAGGGAGCGAGCCGTGTGCAAAGCCTGAGGGGCGGGCGGTTCATAAAGCTGGGGGAGAGCTTAGCAAAGAGAGTTGGGCAGCGATGGGCACACGAATAGCGCTCTGGGTAGGTATCCGCTGTTGATGGGATGGCTTTGAATGTTGTATAGACGCGTTAGATGGCGGCATTGTTTCGTGTTGTGGTGAAGTTTGAGGCGGAAAATAAAAGCGATGATGCAGATTAGACGCGCACTGAAGACCACGGTGAAGGACACGACTTGGGCGGTAACCTCAAGTCATCTGATCAAGATTATAAGATGACTCTAGCCTGGAAGAGCATAACGGTCCCTCTCACAGAGCTGCAACTCCACAAAGTTCTCCGCTGTGGGCAGGCCTTCAGGTGAGTCTCCCTACCACATCACCATCTTATCACGACCAACTGGATAGAAGATACTAACACCCCCCCACCAGATGGAAGAACATCGATAACGTGTGGTCGTGCTCCCTCGGCAAGCACGTGCTTTTTCTCAGACAAGAGGGCGATAAGCTCCACTATGCCTCCCTCCCACCGTCCGAGGAGATCATCAACACCATCCACGACTACTTCAACTTGGACGTCAACCTCACAGAGCTGTTTGAGCAGTGGAGTAAGACCGATAGCGTGTTCAAGAAGACCGCTGTGGGGTTTGAAGGCATCAGAATCCTCAGACAGGACCCCTGGGAGAACCTCGTGTCCTTCATCTGCTCGTCCAACAACAACGTGAAGAGGATCTCGCAGATGTGTGACAATCTCTGTCTGCACTTTGGCGAACACCTGGCCACTCATGAGGGTATCGACTACTACTCATTCCCATCAGTGGAGATGCTGGCAGCAGACGGTGTGGAGTAGAAGTTGAGAGATCTGAGCTTTGGATACAGAGCAAAGTTCATCAACAAGACCGCATAGTTGGTGCTCAGTTCGCCAGAGGGACACCTCGGGAGTCTGAGGAAGATGCCATACGAAGATGCACACGCAGAGTTGCTTAAGTTCACAGGTGTGGGGCCCAAAGTTGCTGATTGTGTGTGTTTGATGTCCCTGGACAAGCACGATGCCATCCCAGTGGATACCCACGTCTACCAGATCGCCAAGAGGGACTATAAACTCAAGTCCAAGGGAGACACCGTGACAGCGAAGACATACGAGTTGGTAAGAAAGCTGTTTGTTGACCTGTGGGGGCCATATGCTGGATGGGCACAGAGTGTTGTCTTCGCTGCTGATCTGAGGGATCTAAACAACGGACTCAACCAGGTGAATGGAACAGCCGTGAAGACAGAAGCCACCACGGTTACCAAGAAGGGCAAGAGAACCACCAAACTGAAGACGGAATCCACAGAGCCCATAGAGGTATAGAGCATCTTCACAGAGCTCAAGGAGGAGGAGATCGAGTACAGTGTTACCGGTCGTCCAAAGAGAAGGAAGACCGTCCAGTCCTACAAAGCATAAACTTCGGTTCATCAGCATTTCGATAGACATATTTATATACAGTTTTCTTTCATCCCTTAATCTACAAGATGCACCGTTCAGGCCTGCTCAGCAATGCTGTCGACCCACTTCTGTACAACAGCCAGCTCGTCCTCCTTCTTCACGGCCTTATCACCAGAAGCTCTTCTCTCAAGAATGGCATCGATGGCCTCCTTCACACCGGCCTCGTCAGCTGTGGCGTAGAAGAGCAGCATGGCTTCACCAGCATCCGTCACAGGCAGCAGCTCCTCGAACTTGTCGTGTGTCTTTCCGAAACGCTCAGCAACCAAGTTGGCGATCCACTTCAAGCCCTTAACAAAGTGCTTATCAACCTTGTTCTCCTCCACCTCGTTGCTGATACCGAACACAGCGTACTGCAATCTTCTTAGACTCTCGGTGGCCTCTGCCAACTCGTCCTGTGTAGCGTTGAGGTAGTACTCTCTGAACTCGCTGAGTATCTGTTCCTTGGTCTCTGGGAACACCTCCTTGGCGTTCTCCTCAGCGTGCACACGCTCACTCAGCACATGTCTGATTCTCCACATCGTCTCTCTCACACGATCACTCATCGCCATAAACTGCTGGTCCGGTTGGTCAACCTCGGCCTGGAGCACTTGGATCTCACGGGCAAGGATGTTACGCTCTTTCAAACAGCTGTACCACAGACTGTGCAAGTCGTCGAAGCTCTTACGTCTCAACTCAGGGATGGTCCATGCACGTCCAGCGGTGTCCAACTCGTCATACGTTCTGAGATATTTCTTGTCGTGGAAGAACTGCCACAGTGGATGGTCGTCACTGACCTCGAAGTTCTTCACAGTTGGGGTGATTGGAGGTCTGATCTTCAATGGGGCTCGTTTGGCCCTAGCGAGAAGTTGTGAGCTGCTATGGAGAGCTCTTCTCTGTGTGTGGGAAAACATATCGAGCGTGGTTGGTTGATATATATTCGCTTCTCTATCACATCTTCTGTACCAAAAGCTCGATGCCTTTTGTCAACATTTTTTCAGGCGTTGATGGAAGAAGCCGGGAGAGCGCCAGGGCTCTATAACCACATCCCACAATCCTGCTTAGTCATCACCACTTACAAACGTCACGAGCATATAGATAACAATAACAATTAATTATAGACAGGCATGGACAATTAACAATTCAGTGATTAGGGAAGTCATTCTTCGTGATGGCAGATCTCTCACACATTTGTTTGAAGATGCCGTTGTTGTTGAACAGAGTCCATGGGGTATCAAACTCCTCGATCTCACCTTGTTCCAACACCAAGATTCTATCGTAGTTCAAGATAGTCTTCAATCTGTGTGCAATACACAGAATAGTACAATGACTGAACTCCTTGGTGATGGTGGACTGGATCTTGGCATCGGTCTCGTAGTCAACACTCGAAGTAGCTTCATCCAAGATCAAGATACGAGAGTTTCTCACAAGGGCACGAGCAAGAGCCAAAAGCTGACGTTCACCAAGAGAGAAGTTGGATCCTTCGTCTTCAACGGTCTGGTCAAGGTGGAACTTGTGGAAGTTTGGATCATCCTTGGTCTGAACCTTGATGGTGTTGAGCACAGATGCGTCAATCAATCCGGATCTTCTCAAGGCATCCCATAGATGCTCATCGTCACTCTCTCCAAATGGATCCAAGTTCTTTCTAATGGTTCCTTGGAACAGCACTGGATCTTGTGGAATGATGGACAACTTCGATCTCAGCTCATAGAGACCAAGCTTGGAAACATCAACACCGTCAATGAGCATACGACCTTCAGCCAACTCACTCAGTCTGTACAAGGCAGTCATGATGGAGGATTTACCAGCACCGGTTCTACCACAGATACCAATCTTCTCACCACCAGCAATGTTGAGGTTGAGGTTCTTCAGCACAAGAGGCAAACCTTCTCTGTATCTCAGGGAGACATTCTCAAATGTGATGGAGCCTTCCTCTGGCCATGTTGGAGCAGGCTGAGTCTCGTTGATTCTGTATGGCTTCTCCTGTTTGAGCTCATTGGCGTACTGACACAATCTCTCAACAGAGTTCATCTCATTCTCAACAGTGGTGTAAGCTCTCATAATCAATGCCATTAAACCACCAATCTGCAGCACATAAGTCACAAGCAAACCGGCAGAGGCAGCTGAGATATCAAACTGTCTTGTCACTGTCAACAGAGAGACAACACAGAGAAGTGAGACAGCAACCATATCCATATGGATAGAGATCCATCTTTGGTTGGCAATGACAATGAAGTAGGCCTCATTCATACGGTCAACGTAATCCATGTTCTTTCTCAGGAAACGGGCAGTGGCACGATAAGCCTTCAAAGTCATCATACCGTTAAGCATCTCGTTGAAGTTGTTGTACACAAACGAACGCTGAACAGCTTCCAATCTTTTGATTTCACGGGATGAGGCCTGGTAGAAGTCAGTGATGAGGACGAATATAACAACAAGAGGTGGAATGACAAGGGCAAACCACGGAAGGTAGATGATACACAAGATGATCACACCGCCAACAAAAGCGGTAGGGTGCAAGAACATTCTTAACTGTTCACCAATCTCGTTATCCAACACATCGGTATCCTTAGAGAATCTGTTCAAGATTCTACCCATTGGAGTGACATCCAAAAATGCCATAGGAGAATGCAAGATACGCTTAGTGGCTTTGAGGTTCAAAGATCTGGCAGATGTAATGGACAGGTATCCGAGAAGGACGAAGAAACCGGCGATGAAGGCCAAGTTCAAGATGACAAACATCACGTAGATACCGATGTAGAAGCCCTGGGAACGGTTGTCCCACTTGTCAGAGATCCAGAAAGACAACCAGACGTTAACGAAGATAGAGGTGAACACATCGAATATCAACAAGACGAGAGCAAGTGGGGCAATGGTGTAACCGAAGATACCACCACCTTCTCTGATGTAAGCTTTGTAGACTTCAGTGGAGATCTTGTTCTTGGACTTCTCCTCCTCTTCGATAAGAGCCCCAGCGACTGCATCGTTGTTGTTGCCATTGGTAGTGGCTGACTGAAGGTTCTGCAACTTGATCTTATCCTCTTTTTCCTCTTCTTCCTTAATCTCCTCTTCCTCTTCCTCTTCTTCGGATGTCTTGGAGAACTCCATGAGCTTGACGAAACTTTCATTTGTAGCAAGAAGCTCCTTCAAAGTACCAATATGGATAGTGCCATCACCATTCAAGAAGATAACCTTATCAGCCTTGTCGATCAACGACAACTGATGTGTAGCAAGGATTCTAGTCTTGTCCTTCATCAAACCACACAAACAATCGTCAACAATCTGTTTCCCAACTCTGGCATCCACAGCACTGAGAACGTCATCGAGCAAGATGATATCCTTGTTAGCATACACGGCTCTTGCCAAGTTGATTCTGGCCTTTTGACCACCAGAGAGAGTGATACCACGCTCACCAATCTCTGTAAGATCACCACCAATGAGCAATTTCAAGTCGTCTCTCAAGGCACAAACATCCAACACTCTCTCATAACGTTCTTCATCAAATGGAAGACCAAAGATGATGTTCTCCTTTACAGTAGCATTCTGAACCCATGGCTAACCACAAAGAAGAACCGAACCGTTACTGGCCAGTGTACCTGATGTCTGTTTCATGAATCCAGCTAGGGCAATGAGCAAGGATGATTTACCAGAACCAATAGCACCAGTGACGATGATGAACTCGTTCTTCTTGATCTCCAAGTTGATGTTGTGGAATCCCTCGAAGACAGATTTGGTGTAGTCATCGTTACCATCCTCACTTGACGACTCCTTCTTGGATTCGCTCTCGGTGGCAGATACAGTAGTCAGTTGCTTCTCGTTAGTGTTCGAAGGTGTGGCTTCGCCATCTGGGGCGTCAGCGTCTTCAAAAGTTTCCCAGATGAAAGAAGCATCCTCAGCACGTAAGGCCACGTCTTCAGGAAGTTTCTCATCGGTCTCTGGTTCATGATGCTCTTCGGACTCAACTTTCTGTGGATCAGCAAGGTCACGTCCAGATTCAAGGAACTCTCTCACTCTTCCAAGACCGATCAGAGCATCAGTACCTGTTGCAAGGGCCATTGGAAGCATCATGACCTGCTGAGCAAGAGAACCGAACAATGAGATGGATGGGAAGATGTTAGCAGGGTTCTTGTTGGAGCTGATACCATACAGAACCAAAAATGCAACCATGGAAGTGAATGTAGGCAAACCAACGGAGAAGGCCAGCATGAAGTTTCTGATGGCCTGCATCCTGAAAATGACACGAGACTCATTTGTTCTTTCTTTTGTAACAGCCTTCTCATAGGCGTCTTCCCAAGAGTAGTACTTGATCATCTTCATACTCTGTAAGATCTCACGCATCAGAGAGATACGCTTGTCAGTGAACTTGTTGGCACCTTTTCTCATCTTCAACAGAAACTTTGCACTTGCAGAGATGATGACAATGGAAATGACGAACACGGCGATACCAGCAAGAGCGGCAACACCAATGTTGTGAATCAAGAGAGCAATAGCGATAATAACAGGGATAGGGACTGTCCAACCAAACGGCTGCAAGCCAATGGCCAGATCGATTCTTGAGAGATCAGTTGCCATGATGGATGTGATTCTACCAGAGGAGAACTTGTGACGAGTCTCTGCATCGGCTCTGAAGGCTTTCTTCAACAGAGCAGTGGTGAGAATGGCCTTACAGTGGGCACCGGTTGTGAGGGAGTGTAACAAACATTGGTTGATGATACAACCATTGATAGCGAGGACAAAGGTACAGCCCAATGCATAGCCGATACCACTGTTGACGGGGAGATCTGGGTTGATGGACTTCTGCTGGACGAAACTGATGAGCTTCTTGGAAAGCATTGGATTACACACACTGGCAACATCTGAGAGAACCTTGAGAAAAAGGGCAAATGAGTATTTCCACTTGAACGTGAGGAACAGCGCCTTCACTAGGCAGTACTTAGGATACGGTCTGAGTATGAGGTCTTCCTCTGTGAGGGACGGGTCCTCCATCATGGCCTTTGCATGGTCCTCTGCAATGATTTCGTCGAGGATGCGCTCAAACTTGGCGTATGTGTGGTCGATGGCCATCTCTGGAGTGAGCTTGAACATGTCTTGGGCGGTAAGTGTACGTTTATATCCCACCTTCATGATTGGATGCAACCACCAGTAGAAAATTCGAGAGAACGGATTGACAGGATCAGGGAAAATCAGTCTATCTTGGTCTTCAGGGATAGGAGGGACCTTCTTGGACAACAATGGTGTTAATATTCTGCGTTCCAAGACCAGCTCTTTGGAGTTCTCGGGGTCGACCCTTGGCATGGGCGGGGAGAGATCCTCATCGGCTGCCATCTTGTGTGGGTGAGTGGGTGATGGGCGGTAACCGAGGAGCTTTCTGGTTGTGTTATGAGCGACTTCAAGCTTCAATAGGAGAGCAAGATTCAGACCTTAGCGAGGTGTATGAAAATGGCGGTTAGCTGTCACTTATATTTCCCCAAGTCTTCCCCAATCAAGACGGATGTTTGCCTTTCCTGAAAAAAAAAAGGAAACTCGGATTTCACTACCAAAACGGATTGCGGCTGAGCCGTGTCAAATGTACAATGGTAGAAGACCACAACCCGCTAACACCGACGATATCAAGGTTTTTTTGCAGTGAATCAGCCCAAATTTCTCCTGTTTATAGCTTTCTTAGTGAAATGCAGGCTAGAATGATGATTGTGACTATGTATCTTACCACTACTACCCCCTAGAAAGCTATATATGCTGTGATTGGCTCAAATTTCGAAGTTCAGATCTTCGGGGTTGTCGGATATAAGCGGTGATATCTGCCCACTTCCTATGTCCGCCATATTCCCCTCTTGTCACCGATCACTACCTATCATCACGAGAAACAATACAAGCCTTATGGAAGCGTTCTTCCAGCTTCTGAAAAAACATGAATCAAGGGGAGTAATAAGTATGTCAGGTGATATAGCTGGGATCTCAACCCGTAACGACACTGAAAACCTCCGATAAATCCAGAACCTGAATTAGCTAGCAGCGTTGAGGGGAGGGGGGAGTTGACCTAGTGGTAGACTGTAGTGCTGGTAGTGTATAAGCCAGTTATGTCAGCCATCAAGTTTTGGATAAGGGATGCCTACTCTACAGATACGTGATACTACCGAGCCGCATGTCAAAGTTGTAATGCATATCTTGAGCTTTGAGCCCTTCAACCTCTAAAGGGTCAAGTTGTAACTTGTAAGTTGTATCGTCCATGGTTAGTGAACCACTTAAGTTTTGAGTAGTAGCTAGTAGCAGAGGTCTGGCGTAGAGCCCTCAGACTTCTGTTAGCTCACTGCTCAGTCTCGACTCTCGACTCTCAACTCTACGCGGGTAATTTCCGAAACTGTCTAGCTACGCGTGTGCTAGCCAAGCTTCATCGCACTTTAGGAGGCATACACAGTAAGTTGGCCAAACTGCAGGCTGGGCAACCGTCAATGGATCGGATTCTGGGTTATAGGCTATAGAAAACACCCAATTCCTTCCGGAGTTGACAATTACTCACTCCTTCTGGTATTTCAGGAGTAGATGACAGATCTTTGATCCTGAGAGATGATCTCATCGCAAGTCGTGTACCTCGGGATTTCGAAATTCGGAATCGGGATTTGACGAACAGCCGGGTAACACCCTTAACTATGTCGCGACGTCCGATCCGGAAAACTGAAATTGTCCACGTAGTCCAGTCCACATCAACGCAGATCGCTGAGCCAGAACTTCCAACGAACTGTCAAGGAAACTCTCCGTTCGTCTGTTGATTGTGGTAATCTACAACATCCTGCTGCATAGTTCTGGGGAGAGAAATCATCAACACTAACGTATAATCCTTCCCGAGAGCCTTCGACAGATCAATTGCAAAACAGCAACGCTACGTTTCTCTCAAGACATCGGATCAAAACACTTCAACAACATCAAGAAAGGACCCTTAAAAATGTCATTCAGAGGAGCCAAATTCAACCAGATCCCTACATCCAACCAATTCCAATCACAATACCAGGCATCACAGCCTTCCAGCAATGAGAACTTCGGTGTGAAGTTTGAGAAGTTTTCGAAATCCGTGGAAGGACTTCTTGAAGCTCCAGCTGTGCAGAAGATCAAGCCATACGTTCCACAGATTGGTCGTTTCCTCATCGTGGCCACTTTCTACGAGGACTCATGGAGAATCATCTCACAATGGTCTGACCAGGTCTACTACTTGTGGAATTACAGACACATCCCATACTACCTCGTCATCTTCTTGCTTCTTCTCTGTGTTGTCACCATGCTCGTCGGCTCCACTTTCTTCGTGCTGAGAAAGTACCAGATATACGCTTCGGGCGCTTTGATTGCTGTCATCATCACCCAAGGTTTGATGTACGGCCTCTTTGTCGGATCCAACTTCATGCTCAGAAACCTCTCGTTGATTGGTGGGTTGCTTATCGCCTTCAGTGACACCCTCGTCAAGGCCAAGACCAGATACGCCGGTTTGCCAGAGATCCACACAAACAACAAGTACAAGAACTACGTGCTCCTTGCCGGCCGTGTGTTGCTCATGCTAATGTTCTTGACCTTCGCCGCCACCAAGAGTTGGTTCACCACCATCATCACTTTCGTCGGTATGTTGGCCATCTTGCTTGGTTACAAGACCAAGTTTGCATCTGTGTTGCTGATTAGTGTTTTATTCTTCTACAACTTTGGTCAGAACTCCTACTGGCTCGCTAACACTGAGGCCAAGAGAGACTACTTGAAGTACGAGTTCTTCCAGACGCTCTCCATCATCGGCGGTTTGCTCTTGGTTGTCAACACAGGCGCCGGTGAGCTCTCCTTTGATGAGAAGAAGAAGGTCTACTGAGTCCATCGTGTTCTATTTGACAGGATGAAAAGACAAAATGGAGATACAGGATTGCCCTTATATGAGTTGTAGACTGCGCTTCTACGTAGCCGCCGTTTAGTTTTGGTTGCCGCGGAGACGAGGTATTTTCCCCAGGCTTCCAGTATAAGGCAATCGTGCCCTTTCCATACCCTTCCATCAACTCCACCGCTGCATCTCACCACACCAGAGTCGACAGAATACGAAAATAAACTCATAACAGGGTCTTCCCTATTCATAAGCTACTACGACCGCTGAACATCAAACAAACAGCGCCCGTTGCAATGACCTCCATCGACGCCACAGATGCTGTTCTCGTACCTCATTCGGAGCCCACGAGCAGCTTGCTAACCGCCGTACCCTCGCTGCTGAATGGGACCACATCTTCAGCACCAGCCATCATTGGACATCTTTTCAGACTCATATCTTGGATTTCAGTGCGTCTCATCGGTATAGCGCTCATTACAGTGCCGTCGTGGGTCTACTCTCTCCTTTCTATGAGCGTCAGCATCACTCTCAGTTTCACATCCCTGATCTTCATTCTCGGAGTGATGTTCATTGCAAGCATCCTCCTTGTGCGCTACAAAGTCCTCACAGGTTACACAAAGGCCATTGATGAGAGAAGAGAAGTGCCGAAAGTGGATGCGTTTCTGGACTCGAGGTCGCAAGGTCAGAAGCGCCATTTGGGCTCTTATCTCGACGAGTTCCTCTTTGCGATAAGGATATTCGGATACCTCGAGAAACCGGTCTTCAACGAACTCACAAGGTCCATGAGAACGCAGAAGCTCGATAAGGATGAGATCCTCGATCTGGATGAAAACATTGGATTCTCCATCGTGGTGGAGGGAAACGTCCAAATCTTCACCAAAGTGGATGCAAGTAGAGCAATCGACATAGGTGACGATGAGTTTGCAGGTGAGATCCTTACGTTCAACGGCCAGAGATACCAACTGCTTAATGAAGTCAAGACAGGAAATCCACTATCATCCCTCGTCAATATCCTCACACTCTTCACAGATCAGGAATCAACAATGCCCAGCCATCTGAGTTCACCTTCACCTCGCAATCGTCAAGGGTTTGGATCCTTTGCATCGACTATTCCCAATTCAGCATCAACTGAGCATGATAAGATCGACCCACTGAGCCTTGATGGTGGCTCTTCCTCACCATCTACCCCACAGTATCTACCAACACCAGACATCATAGGTCGTGCTACTAATGACTCCACTATCGCTATCATTCCATCTGGTGCTTTTAAGAGACTCAAACACAAGCACCCTCGTGCATCATCGCACATTGTTTAGGCCATCCTCACCAGACTGTACAGGGTAACGTTCCAAACTGCACATAACTATCTTGGTCTTACCCGTGAATTGCTTGAGACTGAAATCAAGATCAACAACGATGCTTAGCTTGACATGCCACATTACCTCCAAAAGAGTGCGCTTTCCAGATTTGCACCACAGCCAAAACTCAACACTTCTCCATTTGAAGATAGAGGAAGAACACAAGGTCGCTCAGATCATAGCGTTCTCAGTAACCATTCCAGCTTGAACAGAAGCGGTTCTGCATCATCAGTGAAAAGTCCATCCTCCAGGAAAGATAGACGGATCAGACAAAAGCTGTACAAAGCAGAGTCACGCCATGTGGTTTTGGGATCCAGGGACTCATTCAATCCTGGCGACTTGCTATCAAGTGTACCTCTTTCTCGTCAGCAACTGTACAACTCCGAGAACTCTGACATCACCAAGAGAACCTTCAGTGCAGATGAAGAAACGGAGGACTCATCACTTCGGATATCTTTGGTGGAGGGCATGTTCAAGATCTTGGGAATTGATCGCCACTCTTTGATACCAGATAAGGCACTACCTTCCATTACGAACAGTCCTTCGGTTGCAGATCTAGGAATGTATTCCTCCTTCACGTTGCGTGAAACTGGTGGTATTCTTCAGAACAAGACTAGAACTATGTCCACTACATCTTCGAGGATCTCCAACTCTGACTACTCAAGTGATGAGATTGATTTTGACTCTGCCAAACATGACTTCGCCAATGCCATCTAGCTTCAGAAGATTGAAGCGGAAACTGTGGTTGTCGAACAAGGTTCATCAAGCAAAGGTCTCTACTACGTTATCGATGGCGAGATGGAGGTATACTACCATGACTCCAATGGTAAAGAGCACGTGTTGCACACCGTTCAACCAGGTGGTGTTGCAGGGTACCTTGGTTCATTGATTGGCTACAAATCCTTCGTATCAGTCAGGGCCAAGAGAGATACGATAGTTGGTTTCCTGTCAAACAAAGACCTTGAGAGTCTCTGTGAGAAGTACTTCATGATCTATCTCTCGATTGCTCGTTCTTTGATCAACTCGCTCAGCAAGAAGATCTTGAAGCTTGACTTTGCATTGGAGTGGGTTCATTTGGATGCTGGGGAGACGTTGTTCAGACAAGATACAGTTGCCAGTGGAATCTACATCATCCTGTCTGGTCGTTTGAGATCGATACAAGAAGACCCAGCGACTAATGAGGTTACAGTGACAGGCGAGTTCGGTCAAGGCGAAAGTTTTGGTGAATTCGAGGTGCTCACAGCTGCTAAACGTTCGAGCACGTTTGTTGCAGTGAGAGACTCAGAGACTGCGAGAATCCCAAGAACGTTGTTTGAGATTCTTTCTCTAGAAAACCCATCCGTGATGATCAAAGTGTCAAGAATTGTGGCTCAGACACTGACCAAAAGACACAACGAGAACAACATTGTCCAGGATCCATTACAAGTGCCATCAACTTCGAAGTCACCCTCGTATCCAACCACCAAGCACTACAGAACAATCACCATCTTACCAACCACAACAGGTCTCCCCGTTGGTGAATTTGCTCAGAAACTGATCCATGCTTTCAGAAATGTTAATGTCTCCGTTATTGGTCTGGACCAGGCATCCACTCTGGCACATTTGGGTAAATACGCATTTGACAAGTTGTCAAGACTTCGTCAGTCGGGGTTCTTCTCAGACCTTGAAGAGCACTACGACATTGTGGTGTACATTGCTGATACAACGGTGAACTCGTCGTGGACCAGTACATGCGTGCAACAGGCAGATTGTGTGTTATTACTCGCCGATGCACTATCTGACCCATCCACGGGTGAATTCGAGAGACTGTTGCTGAAGACACGCACCACCGTGAGAACTGAGCTGATCTTGTTACACCCTGAGAAGTATGTGGAGCCTGGTTTGACATCCAAGTGGCTGAAGAACAGGATATGGGTCCATGCACACCATCATATTCAGTTAAGCTACAAGCACAACGATCAACATCCAACTTACCCAGTACACACAAACACACCGAGGGCCATCGCACAGAACATCAAGTCTAAGGTTGAGACGTTGACCGCAAAGTACATGAACTTTAAGGTGAAGACCCATTACACATCACCACTGCAACACAAGGATGACTTTCTCAGATTGGCCCGCTTGCTCTCTGGCTAGGCCGTTGGTGTTGTCTTGGGAGGTGGAGGAGCCCGTGGGTTCAGTCACTTGGGTGTGCTTCGTGCCCTCCAGGAGAGTGGGATTCCTATTGACATCATCGGTGGTACTTCTATCGGATCGTTCATTGGAGGGTTATACGCTAGAGACTACGATCTCGTTCCGATTTATGGAAGAGCCAAGAAGTTTGCTGGAAGAGTCGGGTCCATTTGGAGAACGCTGAGTGACCTTACAATCCCTATCACTGCATACACCACTGGTCACGAGTTCAACAGAGGTATCTGGAAGGTGTTCGGGGATGCCAGAATTGAGGACTTCTGGATTCAGTACTACTGCAACTCCACGAACATCACCAACTCCTGTATGGAGATCCATTCATCAGGTATTGCCTGGAGATACATCAGAGCCTCAATGTCTCTTGCCGGGCTGCTACCACCAATCACAGATAACGGATCGATGTTGTTGGATGGTGGATACGTCGACAACCTGCCAGTGGATGAGATGAAGAACAGAGGTGCATCCATCATTTTTGCGGTTGATGTTGGTTCTGTGGATGATCGCACACCTATGACGTTTGGTGATTCTTTGAGTGGATCATGGGCTTTCTTGAACAGATGGAACCCATTCTCCCGTCATCCAAATGTACCAGCCATGTCCGAGATCCAGATGAGACTGTGTTATGTTTCCTCTGTGAACGCATTGGAGAGGGCAAAGAACACACCGGGTGTGATCTACCTGAGACCTCCAATTGAGAACTACGCTACATTGGACTTCGGTAAGTTTGAGGAGATTTACAACGTCGGGAGTGTATATGGGCACATGGCGTTGAAGGAGTTGAATGAGTCTGGGAAGCTACCGAAGATTGCTGCAGCTGGTATCACTCAACAGAAGGAGGACAGAGTGATCCAGAGACGCAACAGTATCTGAGTGGTTCCAAGAGAGAGAAAAAACGTCTATATTACATGAAATGGGAAGAGATAGACACAACTGTTTTGCAGTGATTCATTCAGGCGTAGTTGCACTTACGAGGATAACGGAGTCACCTCTGATGAAAAGGATCTCTGATGTTTTCGTTGTGGAGCTAACTTCGTCCTGGTCGATGTCGTAGATTGTTTCTGTGGCGTCACTGAGGACGAAATTGCAATGTGAGTCGTATGCCTAGGTGGGAGATATTAGTTATCTGAGATATGGGAGAGTCAAGTCAACTGTAATGATGATTGAATAGTTCATGTTGGACTTACCTGAAGCTTTCCTGTGATTTCTCTGGCACCACGCAGCTTGATGAAGACCTGCTCGTCCAGGAGAGATCTGATGAGGTCGAGAGGTTCTGATGAGGAAGAAGACATGATTGGGATGGCTAATTTGTGATTTGATGATGATAAGAATAGCTGTTCTCTCCTTCAATTCCTACTGTTGAGGATTGTTGAAGTGCGTACAAGAACCCACAGACGACAGAGAGAAGGTTGGCGGACGTGTTCGCGAACTCAAAAAAAAAAGGCATTGGCGTAATACGAGCAAGCCCAAATTATAGCCACCTAGCGGAGTCAGCCACCCGGCGTAATTTGTCATGAAGAGTTTTACCACTTCTGTTGATGGAAAGGGTGGGGGTGTCGATAGGCCACACATCAAACTGGATCTGGGGACTTCTAGCTTATTCAGTACAGAGACATAGCATTCACTCATTACTGCTCTCCAAGAATATCCACACAAAACCATGTTTTCCTCACTGCTACAAAGAAGTGTCAGACAAAGATCTTTACACCCTCATCGATTGGCTACTACCTCATCGCAGTTGCTGTGGATCCGCTCGCTATTCATCAAAACCGAAGAAACACCCAACGATCACGCCATCAAGTTCCTCCCTTCGCTCCCCTTACTCCCGGAAGGTGAAACCATCGAATATCTCAGTGGACGTGAAGCACAGGCATCACCCTTGGCCCGTAAGCTCTTCTCTGTGGATGGTGTTCAGTCGGTTATGCTTGGGCCAAACTTCATCACAGTGGAGAAGGCAACACATGTGAACTGGTCACTCATCAAGCCGGAGGTGTTTGCCATCATGACCGAGAGTTTCACCTCGGGAGAAGCGCTTTTCGATGAGAATGACTTGTCCAACGAGGAGATGTTTGACGAGGATGACGATGACGTTGTGGCGGAGATCAAAGAGCTGATCTTCACGAGAATCAGACCAGCGATCCAGGAAGACGGTGGTGATTTGGAGTTTGTGAAGTTTGAAGAGGACTCGGGGACAGTTTGGCTTCGACTCAGAGGTGCTTGTCGTTCGTGTGAATCGTCAAGTGTGACGTTGAAGAACGGTATCGAGTCCATGCTGAAGCACTACATCGACGAAGTGGAGGAAGTCAAGCAGATAGATGACGACGAAGAAGTTGAAGATCCACTTCCCGAGTTGAAAAAGATGAGAGAGCAGGATATGGCCTCTCGCCAGTCGTCATAGAGCAGTACAATGTGACATACACACATACATACGATATGAACAGATATTTATTTACGCACAAACAACTCGTCATATGTATATATATAAGTACGCTGTAGGGTTCACATTGGAGGAACGTCGTAACATCATGAATAGGTAGTGAAGGCATTAAGCAGTAGCAGTCTCAGGTTCCTTAGTGGGTTCTTGCACAGCTTCTTGGGCAGGCTCATTAGGACGCTCAGCTTCGACAACAGGCGTATCCTTTATAGCTGAATCTGTGGCCTGTGTAGAAGACCCTGGAGATGTTGTGGCTTGTTGATTTGTTGTTATCTGTGGAGCCTCTGTTGGCTCTGATGGTGCACTTTCCGTTGTCCCCGCGGCCTTCTCTGCCTCAGTAGTGGTGGCCGATCCAGCTGTCGATACAGCTTCTGCTTCTCCTGCCTTGGTTGCAGGTCTCTTGCCCTGTTTGCCATTGAGCTGTTGTCTTTTGTTGCGTCTAGCACTTGCAACCCTTTCATCACGATCGATCTCACCGGTGACCTTCTGCAAGTAGTCAGGCACAGGTTTTCCATTCTTCAAATAGGACATCTTCCAGTTACGTGCCTTGTCCTTAAGCTGCACTTGTGTACGGCCCTTGAGTGCTTCACTGACTTTACCACCAGGACCGTAGAACTCCAGGATCTTAGCCCAGTGTGGGCCGTATGTCTTGAGCGCTTCCACCAATGCCTGCTCTTCGGTTGGGGACCACGGTCTTCTCATAATGTTACGTAGTCTTGGAGGAGCTGCTGACTGATTTCTCTTGCTCTGACCTGGTGGTGCTCTCGCGGCCCTTGGTGTGTTCTGTGCATCATTGGCACGTGCGAGATCTTCTTGAATACGACGGGCTTCTCTTTCCTGTACCTCCCTCTCTTTCTCAGCGAGTCTTCTTTGGATCTCCTCCTTACTGAGAGCACTCAAGGGCATGCCGTTGTGTGCCTCAATAGCGTCACTGAACTTGGCCAAGAAGGTGTTACGTCCCTTACGACCCCATAGAAGTGACCCGATGTTCTTCGACACAAAACTGAAGAGTTCTTTCAAGAAGATCAACCAATCGTAGCTCTCAGAGAGATCTGTGTCCTCACTCAACTTCGCTAGTGTTTCACGACGTGATTTGCAACGGATGATGAAATCCTGTTCTGCTGGTGTGAGTTGTGATGAATGACGACGTTCAAGAAGTGTCTGTTCCAATGACTCTGGAAAGATGATATCAAGCACTTCCTCCCTTGTACGGTCATTGGATTCAATAGCGGAGATGTACGCCTGAGTTTTCAACTCCAAGAAGAGTCCGGCATGGGCCTTCAAGAGCTTCCCCGCTGTGACGTTGTGTTGGGATCCCTGCTTCGAAGTTTTGAACCAACTGCTCAGCGTTGAGGGGCAGAACACATCAAGGAAGGACTCGTCGAGGAAGAAGAAACCAACATCGATGGAACCCAAAGTTGCCAGTAAGAATGTGGCGAGGTTGGCCTTTCTCAATGCGATATCCACGTTATCTTCAAGGTCCTTCAAGTTCTGGATACCCTCCTGTGCAATGAGCGATGTGTCTTCCACGATGTGATGGAGATCTAGGAAAGGATCATCCTCGGAGTAAATCTTCTTCACTTGCTCGAACAAAGCCACGAGCTCTTTGTAGACAAGGTTCTCAGCAGTGGTCTCCTCGGATGTCACCATTGCCAAAGTTTCCTCGTATGGACCAACTCCAATGAGACGAAGAATCTGTGTAGCGACATTGTCGAGTAGAGGGATGGAGTTGATAGCGAACTGTACTCTGACGGGAAGAGATTCATGTGCTGTCAAGATGAGCGGTAGTGATGCCAAGTTGGCCTTCATCAGGACAAGAGGAGAAAGCTCCATGGGTTGAGGCGCTGGGACTGCTGATAGTAGTGCAGAGTCTTTCGGGATAGGGATTCCGTTATGAAGCACAGATGTTTCTCTGTCATACTCCATTGGTGTGTCTTCTTGTTCCTGGGTTTGTTCTTGTTCTGGCGCTGAACTCTCTCGTGTATCCGCCGTTGTCTGTGGGGTTTCCTGTGCTTTTGCTGTTTCTCTTGTTTCTGATGCTTCTTGCGGCTGTGGTTGTGGTTGTGGTTGTGTTTCTGCCGCTGGAGGCTCAATAGAAGAGGCAGAATCGTCACTGATTTCATTAACTGTGGTATCCTATAGCTGAGGTGCATCTGTCATGACGGTATCTGTGGTGGTTTGCTCTACCGCTGGTGTAGTATCGATAACATCATTTGGAGCTTCTGGTGATGCTTCAATTCTAGCACGTTTGCTTGTATCCTGCTCTTCAGGGAGCGCTTCAGCAGGGCGTTTTTCCTGTGTGGACTCGGAAACAATCGCAGCCACCACCTACTGGTCCTCACTCATTGTCGATCTTGTGGTGCGAGTTATTCACGGGTTGGTTATCGGTTATGCTCTGCTCTAGATTAAGACGTTTGTTTACCTTTTGGGAAAATTTTATGTACCTCTCTACCTCTCAAATTTTGTATGGCTTCTAGAAGCCTATGAGGCATGCCGCATGGCTGGTAATTGTAGGTTCGAATCTTACTGTTGGAATTTTCCGTTATCAATTTTGAAGAAAAAAAAAACTACGGTACGCAGAGCTTATCACACCTTCAAAACAGATCCTACGTATGCTAAATTTAAGTTGAGTTTCGTTAGCGCTAACGCCGAACTGGGTACCCATCATTTCGGTGTTCATATAGTATATACTCAACAATGGCCAGCAAGCTTTCGTGCGGAGAATGGCTCCATATTGAAAGCCTATAGGTAGTCTAGAGTCTGGAAGTAGTACTTTCTCGTGTTTAAAAAAACTGGGTTGTTCTGGTTGCGGACTGAAATATGCGTCATACTAGTGTACATATCAGTCTGATGTGAAATTATTGTCCCGCTTACCCAGGTACTGTCCCCACTTTCTTACCCATTTTCGCGCTCCCCAAGTCCCACTTTCTCAGGTACTATTTACGTTATCACCGCGTGCGTTGTCATGGCGATCGTGCTTGAATGTTATGATTTCACCCACCCGCGTCTTTGCGTGAACCCGTGAGCCCCTAGCAACGGTGAGAAACCAAAACAAATACAAAAAGGACGCGATTCCGCCCTACAACTTTCTTCACCTTGCCCATATTCATCCAGCTTCTCTTTCTTTTCGAAACCACTATTTGATACCCGTTTCGAATAAAATCCCCCCAAATCACCACACAAAATGGCTGCTGCTGACTCCAAGAAGACTGCCTCCAAGAAGGCCCCAGAACACCCACCATATGCTGGTAAGTTGGACCTTTGAACTGCGCCTGTTTTTGTCCAACCTGTCGTTGAAGGGAAGAATGAAAAAACGCAAAGTCTCTCAAACAACAGAACACTAACGTCACTCAATAGAGCTCATCAAGGCCGGTATCATTGCTCTTAAGGAGCGTAACGGTTCTTCCCGTCAGGCTTTGAAGAAGTACATTCACGCCAACTACAAGATCACCGCCAACAACTTCGACGGTCTTTTCAACTTGGCCCTGAGAAGAGGTGTTGAGAAGGGTATCTTCACACAGCCAAAGGGTCCATCAGGTCCAATCAAGCTCAGTAAGGCCGCTCCAGCTGCTAAGCCAGCTGCTAAGAAGGCTGCTCCAAAGGCTGCTGCCACCAAGAAGGCCGCTCCAGCTGCTACCAAGAAGGCTCCAGTTAAGAAGGCCACTCCAGCCAAGAAGGCTGCTGCTGCTCCAAAGAAGGTCACCAAGGCTGCTCCAAAGAAGGTTGTCAAGAAGGCTGCTGCTCCAGCTAAGAAGGCTGCTGCTGCTCCAAAGAAGGCTGCCCCAGCTAAGAAGGCCGCCCCAGCCAAGAAGGCTGCTCCAAAGAAGAAGGCTGCTGCTAAGAAGTGAGTGTTGATGACTCCCCTCTTTGTATGTGCATCCACCTTTCTCTTCTCTGTTGTTATCCCTTTCTCCCGTTTATGATTTTCTCTTTGGAATTTGATTTCGCTCCTTCTCTTCTTAATGGGTTGCACCCACCGACATTGTGACTTTACTTTTGATTTTGTTTAAGGAGGGTCTCGTTGTTGACACTTTGGAGATGAGGGGTTGATGGGATTGTTGTATTACTATATCATTGTTCATGTGTTTTTGTCTTGTCCTCATCTTCAGCACTTTCACTCTTTTTTGTCTTTGTCCTTTTTTGTTTCTTGTCTTATGTTGGGTTTGATCTCGGAGACCCCGGTGTGTTATGAAGTGAGTTGTATACTAGTATTTTGAGTCCACGGTTGTTTTATAGTGACAATTGGGATGTAGTTGGTGTGAGCACTTGCCACTGAGGACTGCGTTGATGACAGGTGCGTATGACTTCATCGTCGCGGCACTTCTGTACGTATGGGCTACCTTCATCGGAGTAAATAGCGTGCGACCCGCCGATCCGACCTGTTGAAAGTATGGCGCAACACTAGCCCTAGGTAGTGGGGGTCTTCTTCAAGAGTCAGTGCTACAAATCAATCCATGCCCAGTTGAAAGATCTACAAGCACCCACTGAGATTACACCCAACTACAAGGCCGTTCCTCCCTTCAGTCTCACATCTCGCAACCCAACGTTGATCATCCCGAGAGCCCCGAGACCAAGTCCTTTAGTCGGAGTCGCGCGGGATCACTGGAGCCGGGAGTCAATTTTGAAGAGCCCCCAGGTTTTTTTTGGGCCTCACATATGGTGACACTTCTATTGGCTCGTTTAAGGTCGGTGGGTTGTTGGGGTGTATAAAAGAACTTACTAGCAGTATTCTATCTTATCAGTTCTATTAGCTTTTCAAGATGATGATGTAGTATCGACGGCCCCATCGGCTCCTTCAATTGGCGCTTTTCTGCGGTATTCCACGGTGCCTGCGCTGCCCAACCTGTTCCTCATGGTTGTATGTAGACCCACAACCCGCGGACCGAACCGCATTTCCATAGTTTCTCGATCTTTTAAAACTTCCATCGGATCCACAAAAGTTTCTTCGTTGTTCACACAGTCTTAGGCTCGAAAAGGTATACACCCTGTACACACAGAGGATCAACAGTAACCTTCTGGTACCTTATCCCGTGTCCCCGTGTATCCATCTCATCTCGCTATTTACCGCATTGCTCTAGAACGCTTCTTATTGTTCTCGCTATAAGGTCATCGCTTCTCTCCATACCACTCGCACACTACTGACTTGGAGCTATTGTACCACACAACCATGACTGACGATCATCCACCACAGGAGGGAAATCCCCCACAGAACAAGTCCACCAATTCGCTATCGGCGCTTAACTCCAATGCCCTTGTTACAGTGACGCCCAAGGATGAGTCGAAGTCCTCGTCGGTCGCCACTACCTTACTTTCCTTGCCGCCACTGTTGACGGATTTCGTCAACTACGTCGTCATCCAATCTAACGACACCGTGTTCAAAGTGAAATTCATCAACAAGGAAGACGCCAAGCTGTTCGAGAAGAAACTATACGCAACTTTCCCTCAAACCGCCAGCGATGAACTTGAAGTGAAGATCGAATACGACGCTCTCACACATCCGGGGAACCTGTACGTGCGCGGGTTGGTTCCCGAAGTGGATACGAACGACTTGTTGGAGTTGTTTGGACCATTCGGTGAAGTGACCAGTTGTAAGATCGTCGTGGATGAGTTTGGCCAGTCTAAAGGCTACGGATTTGTGAGCTTTGCAGAAGGCTCGAGTGCAGATGAGGCCATCGCCAAGTTGAATGGCCTGCTGGTGAATGGATCCAAACTGTACTTGAACCACCACATCGCTAAGAAGGAGAGAATAGAACGCATGGATTTCGAAAAGGCACACTTCACAAATCTGTATGTGAAGAACATTCCTGATTCGATGGACGCTGATGCATTGAAGTCATTGTTTGAGGAAGTTGGAGAGGTCAACTCCGCGGTGATCCCAATGGACAGAGACAACGCTGAGTCACAGGACAAAGCTACTCACGCTAACAAGAGATTCGGCTTTGTTAACATGAAGACACATGAAGACGCTCTTTGTGCACTCTCCGCTATGAACGACAAAGAGGTGGAACCTGGTTACAAACTGGTGGTTTCCCGCGCACAACGTCGTGAAGAGCGCACCAAGAGAAACCTTTCGATGTCTGTCTCTCCGCCATCTGTTCCAATTGTACCTACATCGTTGCCTATCCCAATGAGTCAACTCCCACCACCACCATTACCTGTTGCTCCACAACAGCAACCAAGAAACGGGTTTGTCCCAATGAGAGGGCCACAGATGTACTCACCGTCGATGGGTAACATTCCAATCAATGCAAGATCGGTCCCAAGCAACCTTGCCCTACCACTTCCTGGTCCATATCAGCAACAGACAAACCTGTACGTGGTTAACCTCCCACCATCTGTGGATGATGGACGTTTGTTCGAGATCTTTGCTCCATACGGTGTGATCATCAGTGCTCGTACAATCAATACTGAGGATGGTGAGCCTCGTGGTTATGGATTTGTATGTTTCAAGACCATGCAAGAAGCAGCCTATGCGCTTGTGATGACCAATGGTACCGTGGTGGAAGGTCAAACCATCCAAGTGTCCTATGCACAGAAGAACAACAGAAGAATGAACAGACAACCACGTAACATGATGGGTGTGCCACCACAACAACAAGCAGCATCACAGGCACCAATGGGGATCATGCCACAACAGATGATGCTGAACGCATACAACGGTGGGAGATACCAACCTCAGATGTACTTCCCAAACATGATGCCCAACGGAGGTGCACAGAATGGATACGTGAAGAACGCATACAGAGGCAAGAACTACAACCACAATATCATCAACAACAGAAGAAGTGAATCGCCAACTTCCTCGCTATCAGAGAAGAATAAGTTGATTGTGGAATTGAGTGCAAACATCGCCTGTTTGTCCAACGATGATGAGAAGAAGGAGAAGTTTATTGAGACTGTGGTTACCCCTACGCTCGCCAAAGAGAGACCAACTTTGACGGAGTCCCAGCTCTTGGAGTCTCGTGAGACACTCGCTACATCGTTCTTGTCAAAGTATTCGGATAAGAAAAACCAGCAGGATCTATGGTTGGACGTTGTGAGGGATTGGCAGACCGATAAGGACGGTGAAGTGGCGAGACTACTAGGAGAGCTGCAGATATAACTTGTAAATAGAAAATGAATCTGTTGACGATACCCGTTACTGATAAGGAATGTTGAGATGCTCCTACAAGAACTGTAGAGTAAGTGAGATCTGTTAGTCATTTGGTTCGTAGAACAAGTTTTCGCCATTTTGCACACATCACCACGCTCTGACATTGCGCGAATTCAGAATGTGTCACAGCTGCGAAGAATTGCGGGGTCGCGGGGTCGTTCTGTGCGTCTAGAGAGCATACCGTAGCTGTAATAAGTGGGGGTGGTTGAGTGATCAGAAGCTCTATAATTCGCCAATTGACTACAACGTTTGTATGAAGATCTGGTACTTCTTGACTCATAGCCGGAGATCTCAGCTTGATCAACGCAGGCTGAGAAGTCTGCAGAATGTCTCGGTTTGCCCTCCTCTCTCCTTTTCTGCCCCTCATAGCTCTCCACACTGTTGATTACAGCCATGGAACATCAACATCAAAACAAACCAACAAACAAACAAGAGATATACAAAAGCAGTCGCATCAATCTCAAATCTCGATTCTTTTCACACTGTCATCTATCTCGTCCTATCTCTTTCCGGCTTCCGCTCCAAGCCAAGATAGCCTATGTAATTGCGCGCGCACGGTAGAGGAATATTCCATACAGCCGTTTCCGCCTGTCGTGACCGGGGAAAAGGTCATCACTTCTTGTCTCTCTCTGTTCCACTCTCCCACGTTATCAGATCTACAGGATGAGATATAAGAGCGGTAAATGTCCCACTTCAAGTACTTTATGGCATACTATATCAATATTTGCTCTACATCACCAATATCCACAACATATAGAACACCATGTCCACCTTCCAGTACCAAGATAAGCTAAAGAAGCTTCCCATCCCAGACCTCAAAGACACCTGCGAGCGCTATCTCAATCATCTCAAGCCACTCCAAACAGAGGATGAGCACCAGCAAACAATCGAAGCCACTAAGCAGTTCCTCTCTGGTGTGGGCCCTTACCTCGACAAACTTTTACACGAGTACGCCGCTACAAGACCATCGTACATCGAGCAGTTTTGGTACGACTCCTACCTCAACTACGACAGTCCAGTGGTGCTCAACTTGAACCCGTTCTTTCTTCTTGAAGATGATCCAACACCAGTGAACAACACCCAGGTGAAGCGTGCCACTTCCCTAACACAGTCCTCGTTGGAGTTTGTTAGAGCGCTAAGACGTGAAGAGCTCCCACCTGACCTCATCAAGGGCACCCCACTCTGCATGGAGCAATACAACAAGCTCTTTGGGTCAGCAAGAATCCCAACAGCAACTGGTTGCGTTATGCAGACAGACGGCTCCTCTCATCACATCGTGGTATTGTCTCGTTCATAGTTCTACTGGTTTGACGTTTTGGACAAGGAGAACAACTTGATCTTGACAGACGAAGAGCTTGCCTTCAACTACGAGTCGATCCTCAAGGACTCTTCCAAAGCCACACCTTCAGAAGTTGCTAGATCCTCCTTTGGTGTTTTGACGTCAGAGAATAGAAAAGTGTGGGCCAAGTTGAGATCAGAGTTGCTCAACGACCCAACTAACAACAAAATCATCCGTATCATTGACTCTGCCTTGTTCGTTGTCGTGTTGGACGATATCGAGTTGGAATCCCTTCCAGACTTATCGAAGAACATGTTGTGTGGGTTGTCCATCTTGGATAAAGGTGCCCAGGTTGGTACCTGTACGAACAGATGGTACGACAAGTTGCAGTTGATCATCACCAAGAACGCCAAGGCAGGTGTGAACTTTGAACACACCGGTGTTGATGGACACACGGTGCTCAGATTCTGTTCAGATATCTACACGGATTCCATTCTGAAGTTTGCCAAGTCGATCAACCCAAATTCTCCATCAATATGGAAGTCCAAATCACCATCGTTGTTGAAGAAAGATCGTATCGATACCAACGTGGTGACTATCCCAAGAAAGCTCGAGTGGAACTTGACTTCAGACTTGTCATTGGCCTTGAGATTTGGTGAAACCAGACTTTCGGATTTGATCTCCCAGAACGAATTTTCTGTCATGGAGTTCAATGGATACGGAGCTGATGACATCAAGAAGTTGAAGTGCTCCCCAGATGCATTTGTTCAGATGAGTTTCCAAGCCGCATACTACGCACTTTACGGTAAGGTAGAGTGTACTTATGAACCGGCCATGACCAAGCAGTTCCTACATGGTCGTACTGAGGCTATTAGAACTGTGTCTATGGAATCCAATCTCTTTGTGCGTCGCTTCTTTGAGAACGTCCCTGGTGTGGAGAAGTTGGAGCTATTGAGGGCCGCTTGTACCAAGCACAATGACACAACAAGACGCTGTTCACAAGGCCTTGGAGTTGATCGTCATCTCTATGCACTTTTCTGTATCTGGAAGAGATACCTCGATGACGTTGATGGAACCAGAGGTGACTTCGCTGACACCATGAGCGACACTACCATCGGAGATGACGGTGCCATGGCAGACCACGCAAGAAATATGCTCAAGGAAATTCCATCCATCTTTGCTGACTCCGGCTGGGATAAACTCAACAACTCGATCATCTCAACGTCCAACTGTGGTAACCCATCTCTCCGTGTGTTTGGGTTTGGTCCAGTGACATCGAACGGATTTGGTATCGCCTATATCATCAAGGGAGGTTCCATCACTGTATGTGTGGCATCCAAGCATCGTCAAACACAGAGATTTGTGGATACACTGAAGAATTACCTCGAGGAAGTGAAGCGTATCTACGATGAAGAGGTGGTCAATGCAGAGAAGGCCAAGGACATGCGCACTGGTAGACTCCAGCATACGAGATCGGGCAATTTGAACTATTTGCTTGGTGGGTATGGCTATTTCGATTTGGAGGATGACGAGATCAAGTCTAGAGGTACTTCACCTAATCGTATCAAGTTCATCAGAAAAAGTGCAGGTCCAACATTCTCCGCACGACAGCTCAGTGAGAAGCTCAGATTGGCAGAGTATTGATGGGGTTGCCATGGTGCAGGACGCCGGTATTCTGACATCCCGCATTATTTTCTAGTCGTCTACAGGCTACAGGGGTTGTTTATCTTACTTATATACCAGTTTACAATTCATTCCGGGAAGCTCATAGTCACGTAAGCCTAGATAACCGAAGACCACATTAGTCACCACGCTGGTCCATCACGTCATGAACTGATCTGTAATTCCCAGCGTCATGCACTTATATAAGGCCTAGATCTCGATAATTTCCCCAGCAAATTTACGATGACGTTCCAACCCACACGCGTTACATGCCGCACTACAGTCTACATATGATCGAATACATATTGATAACGGAGAACAATCGAAGAAAGACGATTAGTTCCGGCGCTAATCGATTTTCCATATTAAGTGAGTATGGCGCCAGGCATTCTCCAGCTGGGAATTGAGGCTGAGCCAAGCTAGAATCATACAGGGTCCAGGAGGTGACTCAGCTGGTGAGTTGAAGTTGCTGGTATCTAGAAATGGCCATTGGCTAGCCTCACTTGAACACAATAAAACCTCCCAGAAAAATCAGTGTACCCAAGGGCCAAGGGCCAAATTAACCCTGCACCTAGTAGTAAAATAACACGAAGTGCATGGGGTGGTCACTGGTGCCTTGCTACCTTGTATGCAGTAGCGAACACACCGAAGCTCAATTCCCTACGGGAGATACATCGAAGTGTGGTCACTGGTGGGTTGAGAGGGCAGATCATATGAGTGGTTGGAATCGACGGTGGTTAAGTCAATTGAATGGTGCCACTCATGAGTGTTTGCTGACGTGATGATGATTAGCGGTCTCGGGGATCATCGCATCAACATGATTCCATAAAATTTTCCGCCGGTATATGAACAGAACTGCTTCAAGGAGTAAGAATGAGCGGTCGCCGGTGTATGTGCCATGTTGTGAGGCGGTGGGACCATTCCACAGTGCACACTCTTACGAGTTTACGAGGGGCTGCCCAAGTATAGCATGGATCAGTGGCCAATCTTGAATAATCCCTCTACATCCCATAAAGGTCTACGTAGGTACATAGCTACTAGCAGTTTTGCCGGATCTTTGCCAACACGATTCACGAGTCACGACGCGTAGAGATTCGAGTGTCCGTACTCCGTAGAAGTTCACTGATAAACTGTACGTATGTAGTAGGCGACTTGCAAACTGTAAACGCCTATTAACAGCGAGACAGACCAGTCTGGGCTGCGTAACCACCCCCACCACGCGTCAACTGACGTCAGTCACGTCACGGAAATTCAAGGTTCGTTCGACCGAATTTTTGCCTCGTAAAGTTACCAAGGCATCTGGTTGTCGTCGCGACGCTGCACCATGAGACTAGAGCTATGTGATGCGGTCTGGCCATGTCTGGACTTTCACGCCTCCAGGTTTCAGACGGAGCTGTTGTCCAGCTGACTTCAATGTTCATGGCGGGCCGCGGAGAGCAAAGAGTGGGACATCCCCGTGGTGTTTTCATTGATCGTCTTCGTTCGGATGGGCGTAAAGGGGTGTTGATCTCTAACTTAGGCGAACGAGACGTATCACGCTGATTGATGGGCTATTATACTTCAAGGTACGATCTGAATATCGATCGTCCTTGAGGTCTATCGATGTATGTCGTCTTACTGCCTCGAGCTAGCCTTCCGAGGTTGGCGAGCTGAAACCGGACTAGAATTACGCTTATAGTCCTCGATACTATGACATCTTCGAGATCTGTCCTAGCAAATATCCGATAGTGGAATGTTTGGATGCCTTGCTTGACATGTCTGTCCTTGAATCAATTTTTTATTCCGCCTTGACTGCACAGTTACCCCCCTTCGCAACTTGTGATAGACGGATCTTACAAGTGCTCATAAGCTTCCGCCGAAGAGGTGGAGCGGTTATGTCAAAGAGCTTAGGGAATGTTATACCTTGAAAAATGATTTCACACAGAAGTACACTCTTTTTGCAATCGTAGACTGTAGTACCTACCTGCCGTTTTGTGCAACTGACCGCTCAAATAATCTAGGCATGATTTATTCTCTGCTTCTAAAATCTAGATTCGTCGAGGCTAGTCACATATGGCTGCACATGGTCACCATCAGATATGGTCATTGTTGAATTGTGACTCGTTAACAAAGGCAAGATTGAATGGCCTTATAGGGATGTAAACAGTGCAGTCTACACACGTACATATACTCTCAGGGTTGAAGATCACTAAGATAGGGTTCATTAAACTGCTATACAAACGATTGGATAGCAGTGTGTATCATAGCACTATCCGAACTGCTGCTGAAGTTAGTAGGCCTAGTCAGACCTTCGTTCGTAGTTTGATGCAACGGTATAACGAAGAAAAAACCTTCAAGATTTTCAGGAAGAGTGTCTATCAATTCGGCATTTTCCAGCCCTAGAGTTTGATCAGATATGTCACCCCCTTTGAACCTCATGATCAATGCTGTCGCATTGCAGATCTTTATTGTCATCACGTAGTCATCGAGGAATCATTGCCCCCCTTGTTGAATGTTCCCCTAAGTTCCAATTTGTTCCGCCAACGGGCTTTCTGCTTTGAGAAGAATGTTTTCAAAGTTGGGTTGATATCGTTGTTTCCGTACTGCTTTAGATCGACTTTCGAGCAACCAGACATGCAACAAAAAACATTCTACAGAAGAAGTACACAGCTGTCGATGTGCGTTACAACATAGAGATGCGCGATGAGAGACTGCTTTGTATCAGAAATTTCCGTCAGATCGAAACACAAGAAGTTGACCAAAGATCTGGCCAGCGGATATTGCTCTTTTTGTGTGCAAAGTTCAAACTGTTACAGTGTTGATTTGAGAGACGCCCATTGGTGCCTCGTGTGTTTGATAAGCGAATTAGAGGGAGGCTGGAACAGACTGGCTCATGCTTGGTAATTCTCCGTAATCGTTCAAAAACCGGGGCGCTGGTTGCCATATCTGTCGACCGCCCTCAAGGCGTGCTACATACAACAGAGCACAGGACACCCCACTCTGGCCCACTTCGCGCTGAAGCCGGCAGTAGGGGACATTCGTCTTAACACAAGTGACAAATACATGCTCATCTATCATGGTAGTCAATATATGTTCCATTGAGACTCTCAGACATCAAAAAGACGACGATAAAAGCACCAAACTCTTCACTTTTCGAATCTCGACCTCGATCATGAGAGAACTTGAAGGTTCAACAAATATGCAAGGTTATGTTTGTCTTGCGGGAAAAATGCTCGTTCCCTGCGTCTCGACGCTCTGTCAATCTGCCTCTAACTTCCCAACTTCTACTAACAGAATTCTGTGGAGCAGCGCTCAAAATTTCCAGTGCCCACCTTCTGCAAAATTGTTATATAGAAACCGGTTTCTCCACATACGCCTCCTTTCCAACAGACGATCACCCATTGTTATTTCATGACTTGATTTTTCCATCTCCACTTACCTCCATACCGGCCTCTTCAGTGTAGGTTCACCACTCACTCACTCACCGTCCCACGGACCTATTGCCCAACCGCTTGTTTCTATAGGCTTACCGCCGAAGGTGGCATATATCGTGCAACACCTCCAAATTTCAACGCATAGAGCTGAGGTTTCACAAACGCAAGGAGAGTGCCAACAAAGACGGAGGTTAATTTCATCAAGGAGCTAACTCTCTGGTTGCTCACCGCGCATATTACCGCCATCTCCATCCGATTTCTCTTTTCTCCCTTATCAGTTACACCGGACCCGCTTTTCTTTGTTTACCATCCCCCACGCTGGTTTGACTTGCTCACTGCGACTACCGTTCAACCCCCGTGTTCCATCCCATCTTATAGCATATTCAACTTTGCTGTAAGCTACACCCATTGGCTACTCCTCTTCACGAGTTGTTTGCCGTTTCGGAGCGGTCTCCCCATTCCATTCTCCCCTTAGCCGCCCCGTTCGAACATTTCAGACACAGCGAAGTGCTGGTAAACAGTGACATACATTCTTTCACGTTACTCCGACTACTTCCTCTACATCCCGTTATACTTCTTGGCCTCGCATTCTCTTTCAATCCTCCACAAATCTTTCACCCATGAGTGATAAGAACACAGCAAAAGCCAACTACGACAGGTGGAAAGCTGGCACCAAACTGGCCTGCATGATGGCCCTGAAAAGAGTGGCTGGGAACCCCGAATTCTATGACTCTCAATTACAGAAGTTCACATCCGCCACATGGCATACTGTCGCTGATAATCTAAACAAGGAGTATCCAAACTACGCTAAGAGATTCACCAATGTCAACGTCAAAGACAGATACGACCGTGTCCTTAAACATCACAAGATCTTCAGGAGGATGGCACACAGAAGCTCAGGTTTCTTATGGAACGCTGCCTCTTTTGGATTTGAAACAGGTCCTGAAGATATCATTGCCCAGTACAGCCAAGGTATCAGAACCGATGAAGTTCTTCAGAAGGACATCAACGTGGTGAAGTTTCTCTGTAAACCTGGTCACATTGACCTTGAGTATTACCACAGATATATCCATCAAAGCAGTCAAGAAGAAGCTGCTGATGACATTGTGTTGAACTCGCCCAGCTACATTGAGGATGCCATCAGTAAAGGTGTGCTTACAACGAACACAGTGAGGCCTCAGTTCCCCAAATCTGGCAGTGTTAGCACCAGTACTACCACTACAACATCTACTTCGACGGCTCCCACAGGCTCTTTAGGTGACATCTCATCCAATGGTGGTTCAATCTCCAAGATCCCACAAATCAATCCTCATCACTCATCAGGATCTATACATGGGAACTCTATCTCTGATGGATCCGGTATCCACCATAGCTCTCTGAGTATGCCCAATGATGCCACAGGACACCACTCATCTACATCTTCAGCATCCAACCCATCGCTGGTTTCGGGTCAGTTTCCTCAAGGTCCTTATGCTTTCTCACAGAATGTTACATCAATGCCTGCTCAGCCCAGCTCACAGATTCCTCAATATCCAATGCAGGCTATGACAATGCAACAACAACAGCTACAGCAACAACAGCAGCATCAGCAACAACAACAACAACAGTTCCCTCCACCACATCAACAGCAGCAGCAACAGCCCCTGTCATAGCAGCAACAGCTACAGCACCCTCAGCAACCACAGCAGTAGCTTCAACAGCCGATGGGGCAGGGTATGGCTGACCAGCAGCAGTTTTTGAGACAACCGCAGCCGATCATGTATCCCTAGATGCCTCAGAACGGAATGCCACAACAGTCTGTTCCTCCACAATAGCAGCAGACCAACCAGTTGCAGCCAGTTATGAACCAGACTCAGCATCAGCCATAGTAGCAGAACATGATGCCCTCCCAACATCCACAACCACATCAGCCACATCAACAACACACACCACCTCAGTCTACACATCCTACTGGTAACATGCTTGCTCAGTCTCATCAGCAGGAACTCGATTTTGGTGTCAACGTTGGCGTGGGAGTTGGACTTATGGACCAGGCTGCTATGATACCTCATATGGGACCAGTTCCAATGGGAAGTGCTTCTACTGCTGACTCTGAACGTTCCAGAAAGAGGTTCCGCACGTCACCTTCCAATATCATATAGGCCGGCTTGATGTTTGATGGGTTTGAAATGCAACAGGGTGGACCACACGCTATTGAATCTACTGGTCGTACTACAGGTGACACTCTTATGATCATCCATCGTGAGTGTGAGGAGATGAAACAGGACGTCAGTGAGAAGATCTTGGAGCTGAGGAGATCAAAGATGATCGAGTATGACGATTTCGTTCGACTACAGGATGTCATTGAGAACCACATCCCATTCCTTCGGCTTGCACATAAAAGACTTGGAGACGATGCCAAAATACTGGAAGTGATTGCTACTTACCTGGACAAAGACCAGTGAGTACTGATAGAACACTTCTGGTTCTAATTTACTATGTATGAATACTTATGACCCCCCTTCCTTCTTTTCCAACCCGCCACACCCAGCAAGATGTGCTCTCGTAGGCACGGTGCCATGGCACGCTCTTGTACATGAGAATCAGGCCAGTTTTACACAAATCCAAGTTCTTGATCAGCTACATTGGGAGAGTTCACACGCTTTGACGTAATGTAGTGTTGAGATTAGCAGCTTCTGTGATAAGCTGTGCGTTCCTTCAGCCTCGAGCCTCGGTCGTCAAGGCGTCTTTGTACGTGTGATCAACGAAGTTCAGAACTTAGGCGGGGCGAGAGGTAGGGTTGTCTAGTATGAGCTGGCTTCTCCAAAATACAAGCTACTTCTTGTTTGTATACGCCAGCCTATGGGGAGTGAAATGAGACTTCATGGAAGAGGGTATTCCATGATCTAGGAAAGTGACCAGTAGTCACAAGTAACAACCAAACCATGTGAGTTGGCTGTTGTTGGCTGCCGCAGTAGGCTTCCCAAGTCTCCTGCATACGTATCGCCAACCAAGGTAAGAAACACATATGGACCAACTCTGGAGCTGAGGTGCGCAAACTGTGCTCTAGTCTGGCTAGCCCAATATCCGAAGCTCGAACAGCGAATGAGGTTGAGCCAATCACAGCGAGTTCGGGCTGTCCTTTAGCTCTTCCTACATAGATATTCGCCTGATTTCTGAAGAACTTGATCTTCACAGGAGTTCCCCCCTTCAAGATCGACACAAGTTAATTTGACATGTTCTGATTCGGCTAAGGTGTGCAGCCGTCTCGAACGTAAGGTGTTGGAAGAACTTTTCTGGCATCAGTGCGGACGATCTTGAATCTTGATCTAACTTGGGAGCTTTAGGGCTTTTATAGTTCCCCGTAGTGTCTACGGTAGTACCAGTAACCAAAGTTATGAAGTCAACTGTCAGGAGTACAGAGTACAGTGCTAAGTTCTAACTCCTCAGCCCAGCGCATTGTGACCACGCCAGACCTCACAGATCAAACATCGGTGTGTGAAAATTTGATGTGGCACTCTGTAACATGTAGTTTGAGGCGTAGCTCAACGGTTGAGGGAAGTTTTCGTTCATCTACTTAGTACTCGATCATTGTTTTTTGAGGTTCCATCTTCGAAGCAACTGACGCATAACCTTAAATTGTAGGGCAAAGATCTTGAATCTTGATCCGAGGAGATAACTTCCATTACCTTTTCGCCTCCAATGTACGGCCTAATTATGTGGTACAATCGTGACGTTCCTGGAATCGACATGGGCCAAATTGCTCTGTCTTTGAATACTCAGTTCCCAGTTTGGATGAAGGACAGGCTCACAGCAAATTGCATGTTGCTTCGGAATAAATGGAACTTCTGGGAAAGATAAGCCATACGTCGTACTCCGAGGTTCTTCCATGGTACTAGCCTTATTCGTTGATTTTTTTTTTCAAGATTTAACGATGCTTGCTTGTTGTATGTCCACAGTGTACCAGGTCTACTGGGAAGTATCCCCGATGTCCTCTCAAGAGACTCTTCGTAGGGCCAGTGTATCCCATACGTGAGTCGACGTGAGAAATCGACAGTCGGGATAACTTCTAACTTGCAACTTTACGGACAACTTTTTTTTCTTCATCTAGAAGTTGGCTGCTGAGTGCCGCGCGCAAAGTATGCAAATTTCTCTGGTTTTGTCCTCGGGATCGTGCCTGTATCTGCATCTCCCATGCCGTCCATGCATACGGCCTCCTGCAAATGGACATGTGGATGTGTGGGTAAGGTACCAAAGTCTTCGTTTGTCCATAGCAGCTCTGGGATTTTGACCTTGACATGACCAGGTGACCTACTACTCTCTTGAGGTTGAACTTTAAATTGGTCTCGAAGCGTAAATTGATCTGAAACTACCTGAAATTTGGGTGTGAATCTCACTGCAGAATATTATTCTTTGTAGGCAGCAACCTGTTTAGAGCTCATCAACCTACAGTTCGTAAATTTTATCTGGATTGGCACAACGAGCCTGCCCAGTGCCTGCCTTTGTGAATGGTAACTTGTAAGGGGAATGTATACAAGTTGGAGTAAGAATGTATGTGTAGTGTGCATGGCGGCCTGTGCTTTTGCTACGAGTTTCAGATGTGTGGCACGGGGGGCCCAGGGTGGGGCCTTGTGTAGCTGCTTAAGCTGACGTGCTAGTGTGGGTTTTAGCCTACCAAACCGGCTGTACTTGATGTAGGCAGTAGGTCAGAAGCTGGCACCTCAGCCCTCAGTTGATAAGATGGGAGGCCGAAGCCAGATTATGGAACGAGTCTCTGCTGATGTTTCTAGTGGAAAGTTTGTTGATTCTCATTTCTTTCCAAGGTGCTGTACTTTAACTTGCAACTTGTAACGGCTTGAGAGTTTACATGTGGACAACAACGGCGGTCACCATGCCACAAAGATTCTCCGACAAACTTGCCCCCCTTTTCTTTTCGTCCAACTCGATCCAGTCGATACGAGTCTCTCTGGTTTTCTTGTATCTATTATCTATGGATAGTGACACAAAAGCAAACTTGAGCGGACTAGCTACTATCCCAATGGGTGCAGCTTCTCCCTCCAGTAGCAGTTGCCAACACACAACGGTGATCCATGAGCTCACGTGCTTCCTCTTTCCTCTTTGAAAGATGCTATGTGGATTCTCACTAACTTCTGGCTTCTGCAAAGTTGCTAGTACTCGTTGTGTTTGAGACTGCTGCTGCTAACATCCACTCATGAGACTCATAAACTTCATTGCAACCATTCTGGTCATTTTGAAGTGGGTTGTCGACGCTGCTACGGTGACTGTCACAGAGACCAAAACGTTGAGTGCAGAGGATGCAGTCACCATCACTACTTCCGACCCAGACGTCTACATCACCACTACCATTGAAGCCTATCTGGAGAGTCACGCCCCTGAGCTTCCTGTGTTTAGTAACCACACTGATCCTGTCGCTGCATCCAAACCATCAAGGAAGAAGGTCAAGGCTCTGTATGTTGGTGGTATCGACTTGATTCCAATTCATGACATGGGGATAACCTCACAGCAGGTGGAAGAAGACCGCAAGAGCTCCGATATCAGGCTGGCATCCCCATACCATCTTGAACCAGGCTACAAGGGAGATTTGTCCCAGGAGGAGAGGGCAAAGCTTGAGACCCCTTCAGCTCCGTCTTCTGGCCACCCTGCCCCTCGTCCACCTATATTATCCCATGGAGAGCCAAGACCATCATCTAAGGAGACCAAATCACACGTTCCAGATGACAACAGACTGACCACATTCATGGAGTCGCCGGAGTTGAACGACGAAGTGTTAGCAATGGTAGGGAAAGAATGGGAGAGACAACCAGACCAAGACACTTTGAGTCGCCTTGTAAAGGAACCCTATGTTGGTTTACAGCCCGGTGAGATCGTTCCCCCTCCAGTGAGCATGCTTGGAGCTCCACACAACACTCTACGCCACTCGTCATCTACTTCTACTTTTACAACGTCACCAACCAGTATCGCCTCCGCCCCAACAGCTGGCACCACTATTAGCACTGCCGCTAGCACAACGGTAACAGGAGAGGAGCCGCAATCGACGGCTCTGCTACTCAATGAGCGGAAGAATAAGATCCATAAGCTGAAGTTGAAGAGCACTCCAAAGCCTAAGAAGGGATCACCTCAACAACAACAGCAACAACAACAGCAAGACCAACAGTGGTAGCAGGTGCCTCCCTCCAAGTATAAAGGCACGATCACCAGAAAGGCACCAACACCACCGGGTGGCCGCAAGAGAAGATTCAAGCTTATGAAGAGCGGCGCATCTCGCTTATTTGGTGTTTCTAAGTGGCTTTTGATGGGTACGTCTGCTTTGTGTATTCTTTTAGTGACGAATTGACATATTTTCAGGCTCCTTTCACTACAACCAGCGCTCGTTTGTCCCAGTAGTCCAGTTTGTCCAGCTTTTTCCCGTCATGATTCGCGCACCGCCGGCCATGAAGGAGGACAAGAAAAAACCCACACCAAAAGGCGGTGGAGGAGGAGGACCTCGTCGAGAAGGCCTCAAACTGGCTTACATTGGGAGTTAACCACTGCTTAGAGTTCGATACATTTCCAACCCAATTGGTGAAAAAAAAAATAATAATAACAACAATAGCAATGTCAGATGTATGTGTTCTTTGTGCTACAGCTTATCGGTACCGTACAGTCCCGGAAGTACATCTACGAGATCTCTTGCTACCTCTACTTCACGTGTTATCCCAGATTGACTAACAACGTATGCCATACAGCCAAAATCAGTCGACAGAACAGTGAGACTCATCACCAAGCAGAGAATCAAAGACCCAAACGCCCCGGTGGAAGAAGGCGGGTTGCCGCTGCGTGAATGGTCCATCGAGGTGGTTCTCCTTGACTCAGAAGGGAACGAAGTCCCAGCAACCATCTTCGACAAGGTGGTGTATCATCTCCATCCTACGTTCGCCAACCCTGTGCAAACCATCAAGAAAGCCCCCTTCAGAATCCAGGAGGAAGGTTGGGGTGAGTTCGACATGACCATATCCCTTTTCTTCGTGGACAAAGGTGGTGAGCGTAAACTCACTCATGACCTCAATTTCCTCAGTGAAAGATACGTCATCGACCACGTCATCCACTGTCCTTTGAACAAGTCTGAGAAGCTCCGCAAGCTGTTATCAGAGTCTGGTTCTGTGCCTTCATCGAACGGGACACCTGGTGGTGAGGCCATTGGTGATAAGCGTAAGGCTGGTGGCTCCACGGGTGCCGGATTGGAGAAGAAGCGTTCCAAGTTGACGATGTCCAGTGCCATCAAGGGCTCTGTGGACTTGGAGAAGCTCGCCGAGGGGTTGACTAAGCTCAACGAGGACGACCTGCTAGGTGTGGTGCAGATGGTGACTGACAACAGAACGCCTGATATGAACATCAAAAACGACGTGGAAGAAGGAGAGTTCACAATGGATCTCTATACGCTTCCGGACTCCCTGCTGAAAAGTCTGTGGGACTACGTCAAGAAGAAGTCTGAGTGATGCTCTGTTGCTTTCTTTTGTTGTCGTATATATTGTGTAAAGTAGCATTATAGGACAAAGCTAAAAACATCTCTTAGGCGTAGCCGGGCGTCCATACGCGCATGGTAGTGTCCCAAGACGCAGTACACACTCCAAACCCATCAGGACTCGTAGCCACTTTCGAGACTCTGTTAGAATGGCCTGATAGCTGGCCCAAGACGTCACCTTTTAGGGTGTCCCACACTATGCATCCGTAGTCTGCGTAACAGGCATACATCAATCTTCCAGAGGCAGAGAAGTCGAGCGAGTTGACACCACTGGCATCCAACACGGCCTGGCTCAAGTCTTCCAATGACCGTCTGGATTGGCCAGAGACAGAGTGTGGTGTCATTGTGGCCTGTTGTGATGCTTGTGGAAGAGAGAACTGCGCCAGTTCACAGTCTGCTCTGAGATCGTAGAGCCTTACCATACCATCATCGCTTCCCGTGACAAAAGAGTTGCCATCTTTGAAGAACTTGATAGCAGTGACATCCGAGTTACTCACAAAGAACTGTTGAGCCAACGAGGGTGATCTCGTGTCCCACACTCTTGCGTACCCATCAGAAGAGCCGGAGACAAACGTGCAATCGCCACCAACGACACTGTTCAGGTCCAAATCCATTGTGAGAACATCTCCGAAATGGTCCAAATACTCACCAACTCTCTTACCCTTGGAGATATCCCACCGAGCACATGTCATATCTCCCGATGCCGTCAACAGAGTGTTGTTGTCGACAAACTCACACGCAGTGATACCACAGACGTGGCCCTTGAAAACATTCACAATCCTCTATTGGAACGCATCATCGCTGTCCAAAGACGGCAATGCATAGACAGTACAGTTGTTGGTCAAGCCCGCTGAAGCCACGAGTCTCTGGTTGGGCGAATAGGCACATGACAGCACCCACTAAGAGTCCAGTGGGACAGCGTTCAACTTCATCCCTGAAATGGCGTCCCACACTATCATGAATCCATCCTGTGATGTTGAGAGAAGCGTCCTTGAATCTTTGGACCACTTGAAGTCTGCAATCTTGTTGTTGTGTCCTCTGAGTAACTGGAGCGGCTTGAGGTTGAACCCACCTCGTGACAGCGGTGTGATGTTATGTGTGCAGTCCCGTAGAGTGGTGTCCTGGATCTTCGCCTTGACTTTATCAATCTGTTGGTACAACTGACGGGTCTCCACTCTGGCTTTGTTTATACGGTTGAGGAGGTCTTCGTTTGTTGACTCTTCTGATTGTGTCATGCTCATCTTGTGCTGTTGATGATGTTTTAACAAGGGTCAAAGTGTAGTTCCCGCACATCTCATAAGGTATAGATGGTAAAGTCTAGCTCTATATGCAGTTCGAAGCCGCCACCTCGAGCGCAGCATCGTGTGTGGTGTGTGCTACCAACAACCCCCTGCTAGTGTCTGGCCTCAAGTGGAGCCTCATTTCGGAAGAGGCCAAAAGTGGGAGCGTATAGTAACGGGTTTGGACTTTGTATGGGACTCGCGGAACTCCGAAGAGACAAGAGTGCGGAAGTGGGAACCCGTCAAGAGTCAAGACCTATACTACGCTAGTAACTACTCTATTTCTTCATACCGGGTAATTCAAATTGAAATAATTGTCTATTGTACAGATTGGAAAAGCAGATATAAAGAATAGAAAACAAAAACATTAACTCATGAGAAAGACCTCTTTTGGTGGTCTTAAAGCAAGAGGTAAGCAGCGGCAGCAAGACCAGCAGCGCCCACAACGTTGAGCTGGTTGGCCTTACCTTCGAATGTGGAAACAGCGTAGAGGGATGTTGTGAGGTTGCTGTTGTATGTTGTGTAGATGGTTGGGGTGACGGTGATGTCGGTGGTGGAGGCAACGGACACGGTCACTGTAGGTGTGGTGGTGACGTCGACGTACTCGATCTCCTCGGAGGAAGAAGAAGAGACTGGCTCATCCTCGTAAGTGGCAGTGACAATCTCTGGCTCGGTGACGGTGACGTCGATGGTGGCAGTGGCGGTAGAGACGGTGGTGACACAGGTCTTGGTGCCACAGGATGTAATGGTGACGAGGGTGGTGGAGTCCTTCTCAACGGTGACGGTGGAAGTGACCTCAGTGGAGACAGCGGAGGCGACGGCGGCGACAAGAGCGAGTGGAGCGATAGTGGAGAACATTGTAGAGTTAGTTAGTTAGTTAAAGAGTGACTGAAGTTGGATATAGTTGGATACTGAACAAAGAGAGAAAAGTGGGTAAAGAAAATGTTCAGGATCCGAGACAGGCGGTGGGTGCCTTTATATAACTTTTCCACGAGGACTCTTGAATCTTGATGTTGACGTGATGGGCTCCTGGAAGGCTCGAGAGAGTCGAGACTCGCTTCAAAGCCACTCGATTTGTTTGTATTATATGCGTGTAACGGGGTAATCTGCACACCAAAGGAGCTACTTGGCACACTTCTCCATCTTCGTATTGCCAGATAATGGGGAATGCTCTATGGAGTGTTTACCTTTTCCAAAGGTTCCCTGCATGTTTGTTTTCATGTTGATGCAAGATACGCCCTTTGAAAGGTGTGGAACGCGCGAAATTTTGGCGTCGCTCTCTTTACGCGTCTCGTGGGAAGGAGCTCTCAGCTAGAACGGTGGACGCGTGAAGAATTTCTCGGAGCTTGGAGCTATAGTTAACTGGGAGTCTGGACTTCCTGTTTGGCAGGTGATGTAAGTGGTGCCGTTGTGACTCGTGAGTTGGTTTCGTACATGGATGATGGCGACAGGCTCTGGAATGTAGTGCTACTACTAACTAGCTAGTGTCCAGATCACACTCATCAATTGATCGTTTACTAGCAAGATAGGTCAGACTAGGCGGTTGGGGGATTGGCATGACATTGTTCACTGCTCATCTTTTATTATCAACTGGGTAAATCAGAATACTCAGACGTTTTTGCATTCAAGGTACGTACTTACTAGTAAATACCTTATGAATAGCCGAGAGAATGGAAAGCCACTAAGCGTTGGGCCATTCACCAAGTCTTTGTAGTCGTTACCAAGGTAACTTCATAGCACGTATTTCTCGTAAGATTAAAGCTCTAACTTCTGTTATGATTTTGCCAAAGGAGTTGTTTAATTATTGATACCAGTCATGAGACTCTAGAACAATTATAAAGATACGCCATCGTACATACTAAACTCACAAGACGTCAAATACTAATCTCCACCGATCACCGCCCGAACAAAAGAGCCAATCATAAAAGTGTGGCAGGAGATACTACTGGAATTGGTATACTACCGTCTAAAGACTCGATGAATCAATAATACCATACGAAGCTCTAATTCTAGAAGATATTATTGCCCAAAGTTCAACGCGATGAGCTCTTGTACTTCTCAGACAGCTGATCTTGCATCACGATACAGAAAACGGGGCATGTGCCTAGGCTCTGGAAGCTGACTCTCCGCAATTCAAGGTTTCAACTTTCAACTTTCAGCAAATGTTCCGGTACATTTCTAGTTGCAGACGTTGAAGACCATACAATATCCTCCTACAGATACTAGAGTAGAGTTAGTGGTGGTCTCAGTGAATGGGACTAGTGGTGGAGGAATTGGAGGCTACCAAGTGCGACATCTCCATGACAGAGGCTCGATATTGTCCTGCTTGCCCTTCCCCAATCAGCCAGCTTGAGATCACAGCTTAAGAACTTAACTTCCAAAATGTGCTGTCAGATAAATGAAAAGGTCCGTGGCTCTCTGGTGACTTGTCCATGTCTAGCTTTATTGCATACCATAACGTCTTCTGGGTGATGAGCGATGAGCGATGAACTTTTTGGTCCGAAGATTTGTCCCAGACATGACGTAGTAGTGTGGCCCGTAGTTTGGTAGCGGAGTTGAAACTTGAAAGAGTCACGAAAGCGTCTGATCACTAGAGCTAATGGCATTTGGGGACAAACCCAATCACAAGATCTAGTGATGATCATAAGACTACTCCAGCTCAAAGAACCTATGGATCCCTCTTATAACTACAGACCACCATCACTCTTCACTAACTTCAAAGCTATAGCCCTTTCCGCGTACCTGATTGGTCAATGATCACCCGCTCCTAGTGCGCAAGACATCCGGACACCAGTACAGCTGCTTGTCTGCCTGTCTTCCAAGTTCCAGCCACATCAAGGAAGCTTCAGGAAAAAATGGACAAATATCAACAGCAGACAACCCAAGTCTGGACAACAGCTCAAGGGACAAACAACTGCCCGTCAAAAAGTGTAAACAGACTTTGGTGCTAAACTCTGCCCTGCGTCATCACTGTTCATCGATAGACTATCAAGTTTCAACTCCACCATTCAACACCTCTGCCTACCGCCTTCAAGGAAACACAGCAGTTTGTTTACTGGAAGCAACCAATCACTGAGACGACGCGTAGACACCCGCATCACCCGTGTCAGCTCTACAGTTCGAGTCCCCATCCATCATATACCGCGTAACAGCATCTACTTTACCCCCCTTGATCTCTGGTCTAATCACTTCATTTCATCAATGAGCGCTGAGCAGCAGGATTTCACGTCGTCCAACCACGTTGGCCGCTCGTACAGGTCCTCCACTCCTTCTATCCCTATCTACCAGTCCTTCCGCAGCGCTCCAGACATCGTCTCCGATGAGCTCAAACTCATGAAGGAGTAGATCAAAACACTGGAAAACACAATCAAGAACCACGAGAATCACATCTTCATCTTGCAAAGTGACTTGCAGTACACACAGAAGGGGCTCCAAATGGAACAGACTAAGATGCAATCCCAGATCCAGAGTCTGATCAACTTGGTGTTTGATGTAATCAAGGAGGAACGTCAATACTATGAGAACAAGGAGACATCGGTATTCCAGAAGATCAGCGGTATCATGAATGTCTCTGACGACTATTCCTCCCTGAACAATGCTATCAATGCCACCTCTGCCACCTCCATTGCCAACGACGCTACATCGCTTATCAATGGCACCATTGCCTCGCTCACCAACAGCGCCAACTCCAACGCTGCTGCTATCTTGCCATCAAGCTCTAGAATGGGTACAAGTGACAATATCCTGTCCTCTCAGACTCTACCTTCATCCCAAAGTCAAATGCTCTCTCAAGCTCAAACTCAACAACAGATGCAACAGCTTCAACAACAAGCGCAGTACGGAGTCTTGCAGAAGAACATGCAGCAGCTTCAACAGCAGCCACTGTTGACTATCAATCGCAATCAGGACCAACAACAGCAACAGCAGCAGCATCAACAACAACAACAACAACAACAATAGCAACAGCAGCAGCAACAACAACATCAGCAGCAGCAGCAACAACAACAGCAACAGCAACAGCGTCGTAATCAGAGCATCAGTCATCAACCACAGGCTCAGCTCCAGTCTCAGAACCACCAGCTCCATCAAATGAGCAACCAACCCCAGCTCCAAGCTCAACAACAGGTCCAATAGGCTCAACAGCAGCAGCAGACTCAGCATCAACAGCAGCAGTCACAGCAGCAACATCCACAACACCAAATCCAACAACAGGCTCAACAGCAACACAATCAACTACAACTTGGTGAGGATCCTTCTAGGGTCGCCAAACGTCGCAAGGTAAACGGAAACAGACAACGTGGCAGTGTAAGTCAAGAATCCTCACAGACTCAACAAACCACTGATCCTTCCTCCATCTTGGATGAACCTTTGCCTGTTGTTGTCGCTACAGCTGGACACGTGCCTATTGCCATCACTCCTGAAGCTGCTCGTGATGTCGCTGCCAATAACCAACAAGTTGAGAAACAGCTGAAGAAGACATACCACAAGGACTACTCCTTCATCAAGGCACCAACTTCAGTTCAGGAGATTTGGGATGAGTACACAATAGGATTGGACGGTCAGCCATCTATCAAGTCTTTGGAGAGTGAGTACAAGACCGGCTGGAGAAAAGACCCAGCTACCTCGAAGAAGTTCAACAGAAGAAAAGCCATTTACAATGCCATAGAGAGAGGTATTGTTAAAGGTTACTCTGCAGAGTATTGCATCAAGCTTTTGGAAGACTTCAGATATCTTGATAGGGAAAAGAATTTGAAACAACCAATCGGATGGTTGTGTCATGGCAACATCCCTGATGAACTGAGATGAGTGTCTGTCTGGAGCCCTAGCTGATGACGTGCTTTGATTGGCTATGGATTCATTGGTTAACTTGTATTTTGGCGCTATGTAACACTACTAATGTAATAATGACTAATCTAGAGACTAGAAGTACAGGTTTTGTATCATTAAGATCCTGGAATAAATGAATAGCAGTTCCTCTAGTACCCAGAATCAAATTATGACGTTGTAGTACTAGTAGCTGCTCTCTCTCGAGTAGAGCTGATCAGTGATATTGAGAGATGACCAGATACGGTATATATGACGTCATGGTGCCTTCATCAGTACCACATCTGTTCAACACCTAGACATCTCGATACCGCAGCATCTTTGGACGTTCCACCAAAGTCTTCATTTTACGCATCTGAGTAATGATTCAGGAGAAATGAATATTGAATGATGGTTCCAAAGAGAATGCAATTTGGAAATGTGCCATTGTATTGCTGATTATCAACTGTTTTGGAGGAAATTTCTGGAAGTATTAGTATCTTGCTGCATTTTGAAACACAGTTCAGGAATTTGTTATAAACATTTCAGATTTTGAGAGATTTGGAACAACTATTTTAGTATTTTTGACAAGGTTTATGACTTCTATTTACCTTGTACAAAGTACTCACTAGATTTCATGCTTTGTTTCGACTTAAATATCTCTGTTTACATCATTCTTGAGATGATAGGAAATGAGCGGTTACCCTACCGTGGGCCGAGTGCCAGCTCCAGAGAACTACAAGGACCGAGGGAAAGTGGGTTGGCTGTGATCTGCTGTTTACAAATATCGTCAATGATAGGATTCGGCCAACTACTCATGATCACAGATCTAATCAGATCTGGTGTTACTGCCCTCATCCACCCCTCATCACAGATCACGAATCATGACTCGTATCAGTGCCGTAACCGGCTGTATGCCCTATCAAAAGGCTGATTGGAAAAGCGCGACATCGGCGTTATTTTTTGAGCCGATGAATCATGACAGGCACAGGCTTTATCTATAGATTTGTTACCTCTCGCTTCCTCTTCATCTATCCTTCAGTTCTTGCCACATAACTACAACACACACAAAGAAGTCATCTCATCTACAGTCACCAATCCCTATCATTATAAACGTTACCGGCACACAAAACAATGAGTGCACCACGCGGAATCAACATTGACCAAAGGCGCAGACAGTCCATGGCAGCCTCTCCTTTCTCAGCTACTCTTGCCTCCACCCAGATCCCCACGAACAATTACTCATCATCACTAGCTCGCAGCTATGCCAACTCTAGAAGAATGTCATCTGTGAGACACGATGCCCTCAACTTGGCGGATGACGAGATAGGCTCGTCATCACTTAGCCGCTCACTCCGCCATCCGCCTCTCCCACCACCACCACCACCACCACAATAGGCCGGTTCATTTATCGCTCCATCTCCAAAGCTGGTCCACGAGCAGTCTCCTGTGGGATCCACCACTTCTTCCCATGTGTTTGTCGACCCAGAAAACCCTTCTTTCAAGAGTAACGAGCAGGATCTCAGAATCATCCAGGACTCAGCCGCCGTGTACTTCAACAGTGAGGAGTCGCTCGCCAAAGAAGGTGCTGACATCACACACGCACTCAAGAAGAACAGCGGAATTACAGAGCATGGACAGTTGAAGAAGACACGATCATTCAGTGATCTTTATGAGAACACCAGACGCAGTTCATCAGCAAGTGCGCTAATTGTCCCTGGAGGTTTCAGAAGGGAGTTCATAGTGAACAAACGCAGACAGAAGGCCATCCTGAATGATGAGGAGTTGAAGGAGGTTCCGTTCTTATCGAAGAACTTCATGGAGTTCTTGTACGTGTATGGGCATTTCGCAGGTGAAGATTTCGAAGATGAGTTTGACGATTGGGACCAGAGTGGAGATAGCACAGCAGTGAGCTTTGACGAGAACACACCATTGATCAGAGAACAATCTCAGACGCGGAGACAGATCAGATACGAGGCCAAGGGAACCACTTCTACACTAAGAGCTTTCCTGATCATGTTGAAGTCCTTCATCGGCACAGGTGTTCTCTTCTTACCAAAGGCGTTCTCAAACGGTGGGTTGGCATTCAGTATCGGTATGCTCTTGGTCTTCTCCGTGTACTCATACTACTGTTACTACATCCTTGTTGCATCGAAGAACGCTACTGGTGTGTCTTCCTTCTCTGATATTGGAGCCCGTCTCTTTGGCTCATGGTTCAAGCAGCTCATCTTGTTCTCGCTGATCTTGACACAGATTGGGTTTGCATGTGCATACATCATCTTCACCACCGAGAACCTTACTGCCTTTGTTAGAAACGTCGCTGGAGTGGAGATGCACGCTGGCACGTTCTTCATTGGCCAGGCACTAATGTTTATCCCTCTTTCATTCATCAGAAACGTTTCCAAACTTTCATTGCCATCACTCTTTGCCAACTTCTTCATCCTTGCAGGACTTCTGATTGTGCTGTTCTTCACCTCGAAGGAGATCTTTGACAACGGCGTGAAGCCTATCGAGACGATCATCAACAAGTCCGATTTCTCTTTGTTCATTGGAACTGCCATTTTTGCATTTGAAGGTATTGGATTGATTATCCCAGTGCAGGACTCTATGAGACACCCAGAGAAGTTCCCATTGGTGTTAATGCTTGTGATCATCACCATCACAATCATCATGGTCACCATTGCATCAATTGGATACTTGGCATATGGTGAGGATATCCACACTGTGATTTTGTTGAACTTGCCACAGAGTAACTTTTTCGTCCAGCTGATCCAGTTCTTTTACTCCTTAGCCATCTTACTCTCCACCCCTCTCCAGTTGTTCCCTGCCATTGCATTGATCGAGAAACTGCTCTTCAAGAAATCCGAGTCTGGTAAGCTGGACCCAAAGGTGAAATGGCGTAAGAACTTTACCAGAACGTGTTTGGTTTTGTTGTGTATAAACATTGCCTACTTTGGAGCCAACGACTTGGACAGATTTGTCAGTTTTATCGGCTGTTTTGCATGCATCCCATTGGTGTACATGTATCCACCAATGTTGCACTACAAGAGTTGCACCGAGGGGAACAACACGGGTAAGGTCACCGATACCGCATTGGTCATTGTTGGATTCCTTGCCATGTGCTACACTTCCTACCAGATTCTCTTTGGATGAGAGTCATAGATCAACCAATACATCATATTTATATCTCATAGTTTTGAAGCATCTTTGATAAGCGAGTAGGCAAACTCACCAACATGGGGATACATCGAGCCGGTCTTCTTGGCCTCTGCACTGGATGCAACACCTTGTACGACCCTTTGCGCAATACCCTGGCTGATCACCCCGACTCTGTACAGGGCAAACACCACACCAATACGCCATAGTTCCATGGGATCCCAAGAAGGCTCAGCAACGAGCTTATACTCCTCCAGTACTTTTCTCACCAGTTGTGAATCCTAATGAATGGGGAATTTGGCAAACATGGAGTTCAATTTAGCGGTCATCACGAACGGTTGAAGGACGTTGGCCAAGTCGAAGAGAGGATGCCCAGCAGTACACAGTTCCCAATCTAACACCGCTATGATCTGTGGTTTGTATGGATGGATCACGAAGTTGTCGATCTTGAAGTCTCCATGGATGAGAGGGGGTGAAGGTGGTGGATCCTTAGGGGAGTGCTTGAGAAGCCAGTTAGAGATCTCCTGGAAATGAGGGATGGGGTTCACACTCTATGCCTGTAAGTTTTGAATCTTTGTGAGCGATTTGACTTGTCGTTCGAAGTAGCAGGTAGTGGTGACTCCCTTAGGCTTTCTGAAGTGCTTATCTGGTAGTCTCTTGTACAGCTCACTGGACGGGATGGAGTGGATAGTGCGAGCTGTCTGTATTACAGAGCTCCAAATGGCAGCACGCTCATTGTCATCAACGGCCCCACTAAGAGAAGGATCATGGAAGATACGCCCCTTCACAAATTCCATGATGTAGAACACCTGTCCTATGTGTGCCTCATCTTCACACAGCACGTAGCACTGAGCCACGGGGACCTTATCGATTTTTGCCCTATCGTTGTTGATCCCGTTGATGGCGGCAAGCATGTGGAATTCTCGTTCGATGGCGTGTGCTGTCTTGGAGATGAGCTCGTTGTTTGCAGCGGGTTTTCTTCTCAAGACGGCCTTGAGCCCCATGCTATCTGTGATGAGATATGTTGGGTTCGACTGTCCAAACTTGAACTGCTTGACTGCGAGTGGTGGTGAAAGGGGACTCCATTTGATTCCTGGTCCCAACGTGGTCTATGGGGGAAGCTCAGAATGGGACAGGAACTTCTCAAGAGAGTCGATGGAGAGGGGCGAGCGGATGGCACCGACGTCTTCTTCGGAGTCAACCACGGTGGCCATTCTTGTAATAATTACTCAGACTACCACATACAAAGGGACAAAGGACGAAAAACCAAAGAGATCTCACAAGCTATAAATACTGATCAGAGAATCGGCGATGTCTACTTGGACAAGCCGAGGTTTGCTGACGGGGGAGAAAAGTCCCGTCTTACCCCGTCTTACCCCACACTTTCACGATTTGGAAATTGGCAACGGACACGCCTTACGACCAGACTGACACTTAACCATTATACAACTATACACTACAGCGTATGGATTGAGTTGTTTCATTAAAAGCAGATAGATAGACCAATGGCTTCTTGGCTCTAGAGTCTAGAGTCTAAAGCTGTAGAACTGTGTCTTCCTTTGTGTGTTTTTTTTTTTCCCAAGGTAAGCATGACTCGATGACGTCATAGATAAGAAATAATACCATACCCTAAGGTTCCTCAAAAAGCACAAATTTATATATTTCAACATTATTAATACCCAGGGAGGAGACTTCAACACCAGAACTTGTAAACTCTGTAGTAGTATGGCTTTGTAGCCAACCAAGCTTTCTCCTCGGCGATCTCCTGCTTCAACTGATCCAAATCAATCTCAGCTCTACCGGAGTCGAGATCCATCTCATCAAGTTTGACGTAGAAAGACCAGTTTCTTTTCCAAACCTTGTGGAAGATGTAGAAGGCAATGACGACTGGCATGGCCAAGTAAGCCTGGAAGAAAACAGCAGCATCTGGAGACCCTCCAGTTGGCCAGAGGGCAACCCAGAACTGAGCAATGAGAATCAAGATGTTGAGAACAACACCGTAGTAAGAACCAATCACACCACACTGGGACATGAAGGCCAATTCCTCGGTTGGGTTTCTACCTTGTGCCTTCATGGCCATTCTGAATCTGATGTGAGCGGCACAAACGGAACCCCAAGTGAAGATAGAGGACAAACCAGAAAGGGCAAGCATCCAGTTGAACACTTCACCCTGTTTTGGAGAAGCGGAGACGAAGCACAAGAGACCGACAAAGAAAGTGATCAGAGTGGAGTACAATGGACGTCCCTTTCTGTCGATGTAGAGCAAGAAAGATGGAGCGAACCCTTGGCCAGCAAGGGCAGTCAAAGTACGGGAACAGGCGTACACAGAGGAGTTACCGACAGACAACACGGCAATCATGACAACAACGTTCATGACAGAGTCCAACCCACCGATACCGGCGTTGTTGATGGCAATGACGAATGGAGAAGCGGAAGCGTCAGAGGCGGTACCGAGTCTTGGGTCGGTGTATGGAACCAACAAACCGATGAGGGTAAGGGAGATGATGTAGAACAAGGTGATTCTCCAGAAGACCTGCTTGGTGGCCTTTGGAAGGGACTTTCTTGGGTTGATGGTCTCAGCAGCGGTCAAACCGACAAGCTCGGTACCGGCGAAGGAGAAGGCAGCGGTGACGAACACGGAACACAAACCTTTGAAGCCGTGGTTGAAGGCACCAGGGTCCTGCCAGTATCTACCACCGATGTAGCCACCCTTTGGACCACCACCACAGTTGAGCACGATACCGAGGATGATGAAACCGATGACGGCGAGCACCTTGACAGCGGAGAAGATGAACTCGGCTTCACCGTAACCCTTGACACCGAAGAAGTTGATGGAGAAGATCAGGAGGTAGAAGATGGAGACCCAAGCGACCGGGTTGATGGAGGAGTTCCAGTAGCCGATAGTGATGGAGGCAGCGACAAGTTCGAGAGGAAGAATAATGAGCCATTGCAAGGCGTAGTTCCAACCCATGGCGAAACCCCAAGATGGGTCAAGGAAACGGGTGGAGTAGACGTTGAAAGAACCAGAGATTGGGAATCTGACAGCCAGCTCACCAATGGCGTGGACGGTGGAGAAGATCATACCACCAATGAGGAACCAGGCGATAAGCAAAGATGCTGGACCACCACGGGAAAGAGCACCACCAGAACCGATGAAGAGACCGGTACCGATGGAACCACCGATGGCAATCATCTGCAAGTGTCTGTTCTTCAAGGACTTCTGGAGTGGGGACTTGGCGGTACGGGCAATGGCCAATTCCAAGTCGGTCTTTCCTTCAGATTCAAAAGCATCAAGCTCGACTTGCTTGAAGGAGTCTTTGAAGTCTTGCCACCAGCTGCCGGAGGAGGTGGCCTCGTTAGGGTTGGCGTATGTAACGGATCCAGTGGCGGACTCGACCTCAGCGGAAGAGACGCCTTTGACTTCCTGTTCTTTGTTATCAGCCATCTTTTATGTATGTGTGGGCGATGAGATGGGAAATGTGCGAGTGGAGTGGAGTGGAGAGTAGAATACTAGAAGAGAGATAGAGGAAGGATTAAGCTATAGAGGATAAGAAGGGAAACCCAACTGTATTTATATAGAACGAGGCAACCATATCAGCCACGAGATTCCCCACATGAGACACATTCACTATCTAAAGAAGTACGATACTGATAGAGCTCCAGAGTCCAAGCCCAAGGCACCAACAGACTTGCGCACGATAACGATAGCAAAAAGAAACGACGCGCCAGTGTAGTAAGCAAATAATTTGTGGTGTCTCTTGGTTCTGGAAGGGTAAAACTCTTGGAAACAGCAGCTGGTGGGCGTCCGGACATCTCAAAAGTCGTGGCAAAAATTCAGCTGGTGCCGTGTCTTGTCATGTCCCGATGGAGCTTATAGTACGGTGTGTCGGTTTCCCAGAACAGTGAGCTGAGCACTAAGCACTCCCATTCTCGACAGCCAACTGTACATAATGAATTTCCTCTCGAAACCAATGAGCAGGATTTGAAGGTCAGGAGTCAGGACTCAGCAACCACTCTCCGCAAGGGTCCTGCACGCTGATTTGCCTCGTGGACCCTGAGTCGACTCGGACATCCGACAGACAAAGCCGTGTGCTGCCAGGCTCCAGCTGGAAATGACTGGAAAATGAGGCGAGCACATCCGTACCGCAATCTTCCCATGGATAAAATTCCACCACAGCTGTACAACAGAGTTTGCTTGGCAACTCCCAAAGGCTGTGATAGTAGATACGCTTATACCTTATCTCCCCTCTATTCCTGAACTTCTCGAATCTCCAGACAAACGGCTAGAAATGCCGTACGCCAATCCCATCTGCCTCTTTTCGTGATCTTCATGCGCCTCCATTGAGATTCGAATGTGTCAACAAAGACGATCTCCACACACGACGCTCTCGCATGAATGGAGGATCACGGAGTACATGCACGAGACTCCAGTGTCCAGTGTCCAGTACAGATCAACATTAAATTGCCGCTACCATAGGCGAGTGGTTTGAGATCTCCTGACCGTATAAAATTCACGTACTCCGCTCGAGTCTCAACATGTACGGCATCTTCAAGATCTATGGGATCATCTGCTGGATGCTGAAGAACTATATATGGCTGAGCTCGTGAAGCCGTCGGATGACACAATCCATATCAGTTATCAGTCTGCTATCTTATACGTATTAATATGTACTTGGAGATGGTATAGCCATGTGGCACTTCATCTAATCGACGAGATGTTATTGATCACAGTTAGATAAAGTGTGCGCCATATGCCATATGTCCACTATTTCGTATCGTGACTATCCTTTACTCGTTGAAGATCGGTTGATCATCTTAGTACATCAGAATACCTTGATCTGTATGTATCAACCGCTTTGAACATAAGCTAAAACGTCTAGCTCATAGTCTCCCCAGCTCGTTAGTGATCATTTACACTAGTAGTCTATAACACAACGTTGCTCAACTGACAACTGAGTAAAACAGAGACGTCAATTAACATTATCAAAAGTCCACTAATTATATGTGTTCTCCAGGGGAACGGGTAACAAGAGAGAAATAGAAAAAAAGAAGTGACGTTAAACTTAGCGTCACAAACCAATGAAATAAACAAGAAACCTGGATAAAACCAACAAACAAAACACCTGAAACACGGCTGGTGAAGCCTGTGTTCCACAAAGAAACCAACAAAGTAAAGCAAGAAGCAAGAAGAACTGAAGAGTTATAGTCTGATAATCAGTAGAAGGTGATTATCTCTGTTCACCGAATCCAAAGTCGTGATCGAAGTTCAAGTCGTTCAAGAACACATTGTTCTCATCATCAGATACTGGGATATCATGTGTACTTCCCTGACGTTGACCCGAGTGTCCACCATACTCCTTCCCAGTGTTATAATCAAAAGTCAACCCGAGACCCATTGAAGGTGAAGGGGTACGGCTCATCGCGTGGTGTTCAAACCCGGCAAGTGTATTGTCATTCTTCTCATGACCCTCCCCGTTCTCTCCACTTGTTGTAGCGATAGCACCAGCGTCATCATCACCTTCTTCATCCTCATCATACGCTGTCACTGTGGATGCACCGCTGATGTTTCTCTTCTGTGGTGAGTTGGGAGTGGACTGACTCTTTCTCATAGCATCACCTCTGCTCTTCTTGTTCTTACCGTTCAACAGTTCAAACTCCAACTTCTTCGCCACTGTGTCATTGGCCACCTTGATGGAAGGACGGTGTAGATCTTTCTTCTTATGAACACTCGTTTGAACCTGACGTAACTCAGCGCGTGCCACTTCATCAGCGTCCATACCACCAGCACAGATGTTTCTTGCTCTATGCCTGAACAGGGCATCATGTCTTGAGAACTTCTTACCACACACACAACTGAAGGCGAACTCCTGATGGATCTTCTTGTGTCTCGTGAGATCATGTTGTCTCACAAATGCCTTGTTACAACCGGGAACTGTACAGTGGAATGGACGGTCACTAAGATGGGTTTGCACATGAGAACGAACGTTGTAACGACGCGTGAACAGCTTACCACATCCTTGGTAGTTGCAGATGAAAGTCTTGTCTTCACGTGGTCCAATGACGTACTGGTCGATCTCACCTGGTGGTAATGTGGATACCTTGTCATGCACTTTCTTCTTTATCACTGTTCCCTTGTTGTCCTTGCCCGAACCGACAACCACTGGGGTCCAGGAAAGGTCGTTCTTCATTGGTGATTCAACAAACTGAGCATGGTGAGGCGGAGGTGTGCTTGGACATTGTGTGGTATCGTGATGTTCCTGGTCTTTAGTTCTGAGACCAATTGAGTTGGAAGAATGGATGAACTTTGCTGGCTTGATTGGAGAAGACATGACACCAACTTGTTGCTATATGTCAGTCTTTAAAGGTGACGATTGCAAGTCATCTCTGGAACCGGATCTGGAACTATCACTGCTCTCATATGCTCTCAAAACAGGAGACAGATCGGAAGGTGGTCTCTGTGGTGATGACATGTTCTGCTCAAGATTATCATCGAGTTTGTCCAGGTCACAACCAAGGAAGTTCCCCATGTCGAACCCAATATCAACACCCTTGGCGTCCTTGATCATCTTTCTCAACATCTGGAGAGAAGCCACTGGAATCTGAACTGTATCGTGTTGATCTGAAGGACGAGATGGTGGCTGCAATGAAGGGATAGCACCCATTGGTGGGGCATTGTACATCTGAAGATGAAGCTGTGGGTGTTGATGGTACGGTGATGGAGGCATCTGAGGCATGTCGTGTGGAGAGTGACCGTGATAAGACTGCTGTGGCACTGGTGGGTCTGGAGGGAATTTGTATCGTTCAGGTGATTTGCTCGTCACAATGAGATCGTCTGTGTGTTGCTAGCGAGGAACATGTGATAGCTGAGCTTGAGATGCTTGGGCTTGTGGTGGAGGTGGAGGCGGTGGATAGTATTGCTGCTAGTGAGAATAGCCGCCTGTGTTGGTATAGTTGTTGTAGACTTGTGCCATCTGGAAGTCCTGCGGAGTGGCGAAGAGGACAGGCTCCTATCTCAGTTGTTGGTTGTGCTCTTGCTGAAAGATCTGATGAGGATCGACAACAGGCTTCGGCACACTCGGGGTCTTGCCATGCACAGCTGTGACATTTGGGATGGAAAGGGTTCTGTTGTGCTCAGCAAACCCAAAGATGGCTGTACCGCTGAGTTGTTTCTTGTGTCCTCTGGAATACGATGACTGCTGGTGGTGGTGTTGTGGCTGAAGTGGATCTGGGATATCGAGGTCTTTGATGGAGTTGAGTGCCTATGTGATGAAGTCATCCACCTCATTGAACCCAAAGTCCTCTGTGCGAGCCGCCTGCTTGGAGCGGTCGGGCATCCATTGTTGTTCGTACTATTGGTTGTTCATCTGTTGCGATTGAGGCATTGTGTAGCCCTCTGTGTTGTGACGATCCATGACAGTGTTGATGAACCGTGGGCTTCTTCTCTCTGTAAGCAATCTACCCTCGTGATGGAAAGCTCAAATTGCGAGGAGACGGCAGGGTCGAGTGTCGTCTGATAGATAGCTTAAGGTGTAGTGGTAGAGAATGGGGTTTGTAGCGGGTCGAGTTTAGCAAATAAGCAGGGCGGTTGTTGTGAGACTAGACGATGGTTCGAGATCAGTTCAACATATACAAAGCGCTAGTAAAAAAACGTGAAACGACTAGGTTGCCATGGTGCTCTTTCTCCTCCTACAAAGGGGGTTGAAGTATCCACTATTGCCGGATCGGGCCAAATGTAAACAAAGCCAGTAGATCTGATTTCCGCGCTTATTTCCACATCGGGAGACTTGCGAGATTGGGTAAACAAAGGAGGAGCTCGGGGGCCATCACAGAACGAGTTCGCGGGTTACTGCTGATAACGTCTGGCGGACATAATCAAGAGTTGGGGAATCTTCGACTTGATGTAAGTATACGGCACTTTGACAGGTTTGTTTGCGTCATATTCATACTTGAAACGATGAGCTACCGCTTGTTAAAATTTTCACATGCTCTTTTCCAGGCAGATGCTCCTCACTCTGGCAAGCTGATTGCGTTCCTGACAGACGTCGTCAATGATGGCTACAATTACAACAAGAAGTTTGGGGTCATCACCTCCACACGCATCAAGTCAAAGGATATCTTCCTCAGTGATCTGGGATTCCATGATCCTGCATCTTTCATCTTAGTTCTGTTTAAGACTACATCCGAGGAACAATCGCCAGAGTCGGTGCTCCAATCTCTAATGTCAAACACTCTATCGATTGAAGAAGCCACTACTGAGTTCAATCCCGAGACTGACATCAAACAGGAGGATGTATTAGGCACATGTGGTGCCAAACCATACCATGGAGACGATGTTGCAGAGGGCGAAGTTGGATGGGAGCTTGCAGCTGTGACGTCTTTTTCCAAGGGAGTGGGTACTTATCTTATGAACACCATCATCGATTACGCTAAGAAACAGCAGCAAAACTTCCTATACGCATCCATCATCTACGAACACGGTCTCACTGGGTTCTACGGAAAATTCGGATTTGTTGAGTGTAGGGACAAACTCCTACAGAAGATCGACGAGAAAGGATTGGTTGTTGGTGGAAACCTCGAGGATGAGATCTACGCGCACAGTGATTTCCACGTTGCGTTCTTGAAGAAGCCCCTTTGAATAATAGATGTATGATAATGCTAGAGTATCAAGCAATAGTGCCATATACCCTCACTCTCTTCACACCACCGTCTGGGATGATGGTCAAAAGAACGTGTGTGAACTCTCCTGAGGACTGGAAGTCCTTGAACGAGTGCTCCTTGTCAGCGTATGTCTTTGTTGGCTCAACCAACGGCACCCACTGCTTGCTTGAGTATTCTGGGATCTTCTCTGCAGTGTTGATACCATGTAAAGCAACCTTCTGTGGGAAGTTACCCCTGAAGTGAGCGGTGTCCACAACAATCTCCTGGATGTTGCACTTGGACCCGAGCTTGATGATCACCCAGTCAACATGACCAGGGGTTCTGGATCTCTTTGTCTCCCAACCGTCACCCATGTCGACACCACGGCCAGGTAGAAGAAGGTTGTCAGCAGTACCAAAGTGCTGATCTGACCATTTCACGGCAACACCACCGTACCCAACAGAGGCGAAGTCCACGACGGAGGAAGTAGTGATCTGTGACAAGTTTGGTACCACTTCACCGTAGAGTCTGAATCTAGCAATACCACCATCCGGGTACATTCTGAGTCTGACGTGTGTGTATGCCTTTGATGTGAGTGTGTCGTTCTTGAAGAAGTGTCTCTGTGAAGGTCCACATTCTGTCTTGGCGATGACACCTTCCCAAGCCACTGAGGACCAGTCGATCTTATCGTCATCCTGATCGTCAATCTTCACGGCCTCCACCGAGATGTGTGGGGCATGGTTACCGTTGAAGAACGCTGTGTCCACTTCACATCCGATGAGTCTAGCACTGGAGACACCCATCTTGAGGATGACCCAGTCGGCTTCTTCTGTGTTGTGTCTTCTTGTCTCCCAACCATCATACCAGGCACCGGCATAGGTGAATCTTGTGGCATCTCTGATGGGTGGCTTTGGCTTGATCAAGTTCTCAGCAGCGGCAAACCACTCATCGCTGAATGCGAGTGTACGGCCTCCAACCTTCTCACCGATGACATCGGTGTATAGGGAGACGACTTGCTCTTTGAACTGTTCCTCTGTGAGGATCTGAGGTGGTGCTGGGGTGTAGATCTCGTCCTGTGTCATTTGTGCGGGGATGGTTTCAGACATCGTAGAAGATCTGAGATATAGTAGCAACTTTAAGGGGTGCGTGGGCACTAAGTTATTATATACTCTGGCGTATAGTTTCCATCTCCGTCCACTAAACTTTAAAGGGCTCGATAACAGATGGAGGTTCGGCGATGCCCGTGATTGTGTGTAGCTTCGGGAAAGTACGTGCGCGAGCTCTCCGACTTGGTGAAACGGGGTAGCAAGAGGGGTCTGGAAGCCTTGGTGTAGGCTGTGAGGATCCAGCTGGAGAGAACAAACCCATATATAGACTGATACGCCATACTGTGGTGGAATGTCGCTGGTCCAGCTCTCCATCCCCTCACACTCTCTATGGCGTTCTCCGGAGTTGGTGCCTTCATCTCCGCCGGCAAACTCCGGATACCTTCGGAACGGTAGGTGCCACAAGCTCCCAAGATCCGACCTGATTTGTCCTCGGATATCTCACTGCACGTGATCGCCCATTTGCGCGCCGGCAGCACTTATCGAGATCTCCGATTTCGATGACTCTTCCGGGTGATGGAAGATTAGAATTTGTAGGAAAATACCCACCTTCCCCTCACAAACAACTCGTAACGACCCTTCCAATTCATCCCAAACACTTTTCAAATCAAAAAAATAACGATGATCACCCCATCGCAGGAAATTGGAGAGACGATCCCAAACAACACCCCGCACGCCGTGTCCGTTACGCTGCCTACTTGGGACGCCAACGTCGGGTATGAAGAAGGGCAAGAATGGGTTGTGAGTAAGATGACTTCGGGTTACCCACGTTTCTTCATCCACCAGAAGATCCAGGACTTGTGTGCCCTTGTGGAGGCCAAGTTCGGTCGTGAAGGTGAAAGGGCCTTCATTTACTCCAGTTACACATCTGCAAAGAAGTGCAGAGAGTTCGTCAAGCAGAGAGCCACTTCTAAGATTGGCAATCTGAGAATCTTGCAGCTTTCCACTCCGGCTCCAAAAACCGAGGAGGAGATGACATATAGAGCAGAGGCTCAGATCTCCGTGTTGTTTGTTCCAGAAGGTGAATTCTCCGTGGCTAAGCAGTTCTGGCAACACGCTGGTGAAGGTATCTCATCTCGTCTTGGTGAGTATGTCTTGCAGGAGTTGAAGATGTTGCACAAGGACTCCGAAGATGACACCCAAGATAAGGAGTACAGAACCTTCATCGAGGAGAGATTCGGAAGAAACCTGAATTTGTCTTTCGCCAAGGAGGCCAAGGTTGCATTGAGAAAGCGTATTGCAGGTATCTTGGGAGATGAGAACAAAGAGAACATCACCAAGAGAAAAGTGCACGAGGACGACGTCTATCTCTACCCAAGTGGTATGGCCTCCATCTACAATGGACACCAGGCATTTTTGAACTCATTGGGAAAGAGTGACCAGAAGTCCGTCTGTTTCGGATTCCCATACGTGGACACTTTGAACGTCTTGAAGAAGTTTGGACCAGGTGCTCACTTCTACGGGTTTGGTGACGATGATTCCCTTGCTGAGCTGGAGAAGTTGTTGGAGTCTGGTGAGAAGATCTTGTCCTTGTTCTGTGAGTGTCCATCCAACCCATTGTTGAAGACTCCCAACTTGAAGAAGATCCGTGAGTTGTCCTTGAAGTACGACTTTGCCGTGCTCGTTGATGAGACTGTGGGCAACTTCCTCAACATCGACGTGCTTCCATATGCAGACATCGTTGCATCTTCATTGACCAAGACATTCAGTGGTGACTCCAACGTTATGGGTGGATCCCTGGTGTTGAACACCGAGTCCAAGTACTACGACCAGTTGAAGAAGTACTTCAACGAGAACTACGAGGACATGTACTGGGCCGAGGATGCCATTTACTTGGAGAGAAACTCCCGTGACTTCCAATCCAGATCCGCCAAGGTAAACATCAACAGTGAGGTTGTGGTGAAGTTGTTGCAAGAGTCTCCATTGATCAAGGATATATTCTACCCTTCATTGGTTCCAAGCAAGAAGTACTACGATGAGATCAAGACAGCCACTGGTGGTTACAGCGGTCTCATCTCCATTGTGTTCTATGAGCCTAAGCAGGCTAAGGTGTTCTTTGACGAATTGCAGGTGTTCAAGGGACCAAGTTTGGGTACCAACTTCACTCTGGTTTCTCCATACACTTTGTTGGCTCATTACCAAGAGCTTGACGAAGTGGAGAAGTGGGGAGTGGACAGAAACCTCGTGAGAATCAGTGTTGGTTTGGAGGACAAGGACGATCTCGTCAAGACCTTCCAGAACGCATTGAACCTCGCTGCTTTGGCTTGATAATCTCTCTTCAGTTCACTTAGTTGCAACTTCGTTTGCATCTCTTTACTTCAACAGTATCCACCACAACTGGACACACACACACTTGACAAAAACTCACAATGCTGGCATGTTTCACTAACAAAACGAACAAAAAATTTCACTTAATGATCCAACTCATGAACTTAACGACCCCCCATTGCATCTTCATTTTTGCTGGGAAGGGAGGACACATAATGATCCAACTCGAGTGTCCTCTTCACCATGCTCGCTGCTTTATTTTCTCTCTTACGACTCTACTAGATATTCTGCTTAACCACATATACAGACCCAACGGGTATCTTATTGTCCAAACCTGAAAGTGGTGATGTAGTATGATGAGTATTACGGTAGTGTTCAGTGACAGTGCTCGTAACCCACACCACGGATTAATTTGTTCGGCCTCCGGGCAAAGTGACCTGACTTTGCGAAAGATCTCTCCATATTCTCACAGCTTATGGTGTGAAGTTGGCCCACACAGAAGTACGACTTGCAGATGGTAAGCCCACATTTGAGAGGCTGACATCTGACACAATGGGAGTACCGTGGATATCCAATATCCGAACTACGCTAAATCGGAAGAACGCGTGAAGAATTACAGCAACATCATAAGATGGTCGTCACCTCACCTCCATCACCTGGAAGAGTATAAAAGGAGTATGAAGCCACATCATTCTGTTGACTTTGAAGGTTGTCCTCCACCATCTATCACCATCATCAAACAAAGAACTACAAACTACAAACTACAAACATGACCGACAAACAAACCATGCGTGGACTTCAGTACCATGGAGCCAACGATATCCGTCTCAACACCGCCATCCCAATGCCTCAAGTGACCAAACCGGAGGACGTCATCATCAAGATCGCCTACTGTGGTATCTGTGGATCCGACCTACACGAGTACGAAGGCCCAATCTTCTTTGCCAACGCCGCCACTGAACACGGTGATAAGATCTCTGGAAAGCAACTCCCATTGGTCTTGGGACACGAGTTCTCAGGTGTGGTGCATGCCGTTGGTGATGCCGTTACACATGTGAAGCCAGGTGACCATGTTGTTGTGGAGGCCACGGGCCATTGTGATGACCGTTTGCACTATTTTGAGAAGTACACGGAGGAGCCAATGTGTCAGTCGTGTGAATTGGGATACACAAACACGTGCAAGGATCTCAACTTCCTCGGACTCGGTGTGGATAACGGTGCATTGGCAGAGTACTCCAAGTATTCCAAGGACCATGTCTTGAAAGTGGACAAGAAGATCCCATTGGACGTGTGTGCACTGATTGAACCACTCTCTGTGGTGTGGCATGCCATTGAATTGACTGACTTCAAAGAGGGAGACGACGCCCTGGTGTTGGGATCCGGTCCGATTGGTCTCGCTACACTGTTGGTGTTACAGGCTAAGGGCGCTTCCAGGGTGGTTGTGTCTGAGCCAGCAGAGATCAGAAGACTCCAGGCAGAGAAGCTGGGTGCCGTTGTGTTCAACCCAGCAGAATATGGCGATGCTGCCACTGATGAGATGCGTAAGTTGGGATCAAAGGGCCAAGGATTCGCCGTTTCGTTCGACTGTTCCGGTATCGCTGCTACATTTGATACCTCGATCCATGCCATCAGAGCACACGGAACAGCTTGTAACGTTGCCATCTGGCCACACAAGGCAGTGGCCCACTACGTCATGGACATCACACTGGAGGAGAAGAAGTCTGTGGGGTCTCTAGGTTACCAAACAAAGGACTTCCAAGGTGTGATTGACGCTCTTGAAGAAGGAAAGTTGGATCCAGAGAAGGTGAAGACTCTCATCACTGGTAAAGTCGGGTTGGAGAACGGTGTGGAGAAGGGCTTCTTGGAACTCATCAACAACAAGGACAAGCACATCAAGATCCTCATCTCACCAGAACTCTAAAATTTAAATCTACGTGTGTATACTAGATCAACTATAATAACATCATTTGTTACATTAGAAGTGCAACGTAACACAAATCATAACCACAAATCATTAAAGGATCAGATGAAGAGCATAGCAGCGACCAAACCGAAGACACCAGAAACGGTGAACTTAACAGCGGCACCTTCGAAAGTGGAAATCACAGCAGAAGTGGAACCAGTGGCCTCAAGAGTAGAGGTCAACTTCTCTGTGAGTGTGGAAGTGGTGTCCTTAGTGCTGGAAGAAGCTGCCGCAGTGACACCACCAGTGGTGCCCTCAGTCTCGGATGTCAATGGACAGTAGGTAGTGTACTCAGTGACAACACCGTTGGAAGTGGTAGTGAGAACGGTGACACCAGTAGTGACTGGAACCTCAGAACATGCGTTGTTAGAGCAAGATGTGATGGTAACAACAGTGGTGGATGGACCAACAGTCTCGGTCTCAGTCTCAGAGGTCAATGGGCAGTAGGTAGTGTACTCGGTAACAACACCAGCAGATGTGGTGGTAACAACAGTGACACCGGTAGTGACAGCAGTTTCAGAACACTTGTCCTCAGAGCATGAAGTAACAGTGATGACAGTGGTGGAGATGTCATCCTCGGTAACAACAGAGGTGGACAACTCACCAGAGGAGACAGCAGAGGAGACAGCAGAGGAGACAGCAGCGGAGGAAGAACCGACAACAGAGGAAGCCTCAGAGGCAGAAGAGACAGCAGAGGAAGCAACAGAGGAGCCAGCAGAAGAAACTTCAGTAGAAGAGACGACCTCGGATCCAGAAGCAGCAGAAGTCTCAGAGGAGACAACAGCACTGGACTCAGAAGCCTCAGAAGCTTCGGAAGAGGAAGAGATCACCTCAGCATCAGCGGTGATAGTAGAGGAGAGGTCCCAAGACAAAACGGCTCTCTTAACAAGCTTCTCACCTTCGTCAGTGACAACGGTCAAGTGTGCGTTAGAAGTGAACTCAGTACCGGCAACAATCTCACCACCGAAGGTCAACTCAACAACGTCATCAGCACCAACGGCAATCTCGTAGTTGATGGTGATGGAGTCATCAGAGACCTCAACTTCAGCGTTGGCGGAGACATCGACGGAGTTGACGAGGATAGCAGCGGCGTTGTAGTTGAAAGTACCAGTGGTGCCGTTGTTGCTGACCTCCAAGGAGACAGAGGACAAGGCACCAAGGACACCTGGGACGGTGATGGACCACTCTGGAGCACCACCGTTGTAAGAACCAGTGAAGGTTGGCTCAATGTCGGAGGATGAAGAGGTGGAGGATGGCTCAGAGGAAGAAGAAATGATAGAGGAAACGACTTCAGATACTGGTGGAGCCACAGTGGTAGACTCCTCAGCGGAGGAGTCAACAGCAGAAGACTGAACAGCAGAGGAGACTTCGGCCTCAGAGGAAGCAGCAACGGAAGAAGTAGTAGAAGCAACCTCAGAGGAGGTGGTAGAGGAAGAGATGGTAGCCTCAGATGATGCGATCTCAGAAGACTCCACTGGAGAGACACCTGGACGGAAGATGATGTCCACATCTGTTTCCTCCTTCTGATCAGTACACTTGTACCACCAACCAGTCGTGACGGTGTTACACTGGTCATAGTCTCCGTCGTAAGTGGAGTATGTAAGGGTGAGTCTGGTGGTGGAACAGGAGTAGGAGTACAAGTACTTCGTACCGTCAGTGGTGGTGACAAGGATCATGTAACCGTAAGCCATTGGGTGGTAGTAATCAGTGTTGAGAATGAAGTAAGCACCTTCCTTCAAGTTGACGTAGAACTCAGAACCTGGCTGCAGAGTACCTGTTGGGCCAGTAGGAGCTAATGGGACAAATTTGGTTCCCGTGAGCCATTGAATGTCAGCAACGTCTGTTCTGTCTTCGGTGAAGTTAAGGAAGAAGTACAAAGTGTAAGTTGCCTTGGCATCGTCGGATACTGGGGCGTGCTGGATACTCCAACTGAGCACAGTGGCTGGAATGTCAGCTGTGGAGACAGTTTGAGTAGAGGTGAGACAGTCGGTGTCAGAGCCACCAGCGGTGTACTCGAAGTGGTAAGACAATGGAGTGGTGACAGTGTAAGTCTCAGCAGTGTATGTGGTGTCCGTCAAGGTGTTGTGAGTGGAAGTGGAAGTGGAAGTAGTAGAAGTGGAAGTGGTTGTAGGGGTGGTTGATGTGGTGGTGACATCAGTCGTAGTGACAGCAGTGGTAGATGTTGTTGTTGGACAGTTACCGGTGTACTCACAAGCCTGCAAGCCAGTATCAGCGGAGTAGACATCGGTCAAAGTTGTAGAGCATCTGAGAGTACCAGTTGGCTCAGTAGACAAAGTGCTACACCAGGCAAGAGCAGAAGTGACATAGCCGGAGTAATACTTCCACAAAGTCCAACCACAGTCCATACAAGCAGGGTAGGAATTAATGAACTTGGAGCCCTCAGAACAAAGACATGTTGTGTTGTAAGGACCAGCGTAGTCGTTCTCGGTGTTCAAAGTACACTGTGAACCATAGACAATCATCATACCACAAGCAGCGTGACAAGCGATGGTGGCACAATCATCCTCGGACGCAGCCAAAGCGTAGGCTTCTGGGTCTGGGTGAGCAATGGCAAGAGCCTCAGCGTAGGCCTCAGCATAGGCGTTAGCAGCGGCCATAGCTTGAGGGTTAGCAGAAGCCCATGGAAGGGCAGCTGGGTCAGGAACAGCGTTGGCAAGAGCAGCAGATGCGGTGAGGGCAGCGCCCACTAAGCGAGTGAAAAGCATCGTTGCGATCTTGAGGTGGATGAAAGAAAGGAGATCAGTAGGAGGTGAGCTGGGGTAGTCAGAAGAGGGTGGGGACTCACCTCTCTTATATAGCGCCGATCACCAAGTATAGCACCACATGGACAGTACATACCACATGATACGTGATACGTGATACCCCAGTGACAGTTTAGGGGGGTGGTACTGGGCAGTAGTGGGGTCTGAGTCTCTGTGTGGGTTGGAACTTGGGAGAACTCGGGGGGTGTACGACGGTGCCCATTCGGTCGAAATCCACGCACGCCTAGGCATGATTAAGTTCTGGTATCAACAACCCTGCAGCCCAAAGGGGATCTGGATTCTGGGCTTGGTGTTAGAGCCGACGTAACTTCTAGGCAAGCTGGGCTCTTCCGTTGAAGTTTGAGCTGTATTTGAGACAGAGTCGAGGTCTTTCATTCTCTTCAGAGATCTTGTATATCATACCACCAAGATCTTCCTCATAGGCTATAAGCTGTCGTCAGTTCTTGAATGGCACAAAACCTCAAAGAGCATGTACGGTAGGCGCCTTTTCGAGTACGAGTCTCGAGACGCCAAATGGCAAACACCCCATGACGTACCAGAGCACAAACTTGCAGCATAAACTGGCCAAAAGAGCCACTCATAGGCTGGGGAAGATGCAGACTGCGTGGTGGTAGTTGGACCCGAAATAGCTTAAGGTTCTCTCCTTACAAATTCATTCACCGAGATCCCCGAAACACAGGGTGTTTGTTCTACTTATACTATGGTGGCTCCATTGATGAGCCATGAGCCTCGACACGTAACCGCTGGACAGTACGGGGTGGCACATCCTTCACGCAAGGAGAATGCGGTACTAACTGGTTGGACGGTAACTGAGACCACATGGCCTGGTATACCACTATAGTGAGATACTGTGGCACTCCTGTCTCTTTTTCTATTGTATAGGCCTCGGCCCTCGGCCCTCACCTGCTCATCGCCAGGATTTTCCAGCTCCCAACCCTTATAAGTGGGGTTATCGGCATTCGAACTCTTCGATCTCCCACTTCAGGGTGTCTTTTCATTGGAAGCACACCCGGATCTGGCAGACAGTTTCTCCAGATACAGAAGACTGAAACCCCAAACCGCAGATCTCTAACCTGTTTTGGGTCAACTTCTCGAATTCCAAGTCTAGATCTCCACCCTGATTTATGGACAGACAAGTCACAAGAGTCAAGCGGCAAGCCACATGGCACAGAGGCTGAACTTTGAAGCCTCAGACTTTGAGGGCGTTTGTCCGGCTGACATTTGCCGCGTCTCGTTGCAGTCGCCGACGGTTAATTTTTTGTCTCGGAGTTGAGCCGACAACTTACAAATTGGCGACTAGCTGTCGGGACATCACGGACAAAACCTCAAGTACTAATCGACGCCAATCGATACATTATAAGGGACATCTCATCGTTTGTACGGTGAAGATCTGAAGATCTGTTGAACAAGACAATGGGATCACAGGTCTATTACAGACCACGAAAGGATCTAAGATCAACACACCGTACATGGATAGCTAACTAGAGTTTACGTATGAGCTTTGGTTTCCTAGCTTCAATCAGCAGGTGTTAGGCTATAATAGAGCCTCGCCACGACCGACGCATCCGAAGGGATCGTATACACTATACACTTGATGACCATGGTATGGAATCACTTTATAAATATATAAGACAGGTAAACCTTTCAATTGAAGACGAAACGTGAAAGGATATAGGGGGTATCGAACAAAGAAGTAAAGAACAAATGATAAAAGCCATGATTCACAAATCACATAAGAAGCATAGCAGCGATCAAACCGAAGACACTAGAAACGGTGAACTTAACCGCAGCACCTTCAAACGTAGAGATCTCGACAGATGTAGATCCAGCCAACTGTATAGTAGAAGTAACATCCTGTGTCAATGTAGTGGCGGTGTCTTCACTAACATCCTTAGTGCTAGAAACTGGAGCAACACCGGTAATAGAGCCTTGGGTCTGACCTTGAGTTACACCTTCAGTCCCGACCTCAGTCTCAGAAGTCAATGGACAGTAGGTAGTGTACTCAGTGACAACACCGTTGGAAGTGGTAGTGAGAACGGTGACACCAGTAGTGACTGGAACCTCAGAACAAGCGTTGTTAGAGCAAGATGTGATGGTAACAACGGTGGTGGATGGTCCAACAGTCTTGGTCTCAGTCTCCGAGGTCATTGGGCAGTAAGTGGTGTACTCAGTAACAATACCAGCAGATGTGGTGGTAACAACAGTGACACCGGTAGTGACAGCAGTTTCAGAACACTTGTCTTCAGAGCATGAAGTGACAGTGATAACAGTGGTGGAGATGTCATTCTCGGTAACAACAGAGGTGGACAACTCACCAGAGGAGATAGCAGCGGAAGAGACACCAGAAGAGACAGAAGTAGAAGAAGAACCAACAACAGAGGAAACATCCGAGGCAGAAGAGATGGTAGAGGAGGCACCAGTGGAAGAAATAACCCCAGTAACAGAAGCTTCAGAAGAGGTCTCAGAGACAATAGCGCTGGACTCCGAAGCATCCGAAGACTCAGAGGAGGAAGAGGCAGCAGAAAAGGCATCCGTTGATGAGACAACGGAAGACACCTCAGAGGAAACTGCAAATGAAGCACCAGTGGAAGCGGCAGAGGAAATCTCAGGTGACAAAGCAGAAGACACAGCAGAAGATGTAACATCAGAAGTGGAAGAGACCACCTCAGATGCAGAAGCAATACCGGATTCAGACACAACCACAGAAGACCGAGAGGCAACGGAAGATTCAGAATTAGCAACAGAGGAGGAGACAACATTATCATCAGCAGTGATGGTAGAGGAGATGTCCCAAGATAAAACAGATCTCTTAACAAGTGCCTGAGATTCGACGGTGTCAACAGTCAAACGACCAGTCGAGGTGAACTGAGTACCAGAAACACTCTCACCACCGAAAGTCAACTCAACAACATCATCTGCCCCAATGGCAATCTCATAGAAGATAGTGACGGAGTCAGCAGTGATTTGAATATCAGCGCTAGCAGAGACATCGATGGAGTTGACAAGGATGGCAGCGGCGTTGTAACTGAAGGATCCAACAGAGCCGTTGTTAGAGATCTCCAAGGAGATAGAAGACAAGGCACCAAGACCACTTGGGACAGTGAGGGACCACTCTGGGGCACCGCCGTTGTAAGAGCCAGTGAATGTTGGCTTAATGGCTGGGTTGGAAGAAGTGGAAGATTGCTCAGTGGAGGAAGTAGAGGAAGCTGAGAATGAGACAGAATCCACGGTAGATGAATATGGGACCTCAGTGGTAGAGATCTCAGTGGAAGATTTCACAACAGAAGACTCAACAGCAGAAGGCTCAATACTAGATGACTCAACAACGGAGGGGTCAGAAGTTGGCTCAACTGTGGAGCTCTCCTCAGTGGAAGACTCAACAGTAGTTGAGGCCTCAATGATAGAGGACTCAGTGGTAGAAAACTGAATGGTGGAGGACACAATGGAAGAGAAATCAATGGTAGAAGACTCAATTTCGGATGTAGAAACCTCGGAGGAAGTAACCGAGGATTCGACTGAAGATGTTGAGGAAGAGGAAGTCTCAAGAACCGATGAGGATGTAGAAGAGGAGAAAGTGGTTGAGGAGACGACAGATGTCTCAGATGAGGACTCAACAACTGAAGACTCAGTAGTTGAAACAGCAACGGATTCAGATGAGGAAGAACTTTCAATTTCTGAAGAGACAAAGGAAGACTCAGAAGATGAAGATGCCGCAGATGAGGACAAGATCGATGCCTCCGAAGAAGCACTTGAAGAAGACTCTGCTGGGCTCAACTGTGGACGGAAGATAACATCCACATTTGTCTCCTCCTATTGATCATTGCAATCGTACCACCAACCAGTCTTGACGGCGTTACACTGGTCATAACCTCCATCGTAAGTGGTGTACTTGAGTGTGAGTCTGGTAGTCAGACAGGAGTAAGAGTACAAAAGCTTCTTACCTGCAGTGGTGGTGACAAGGATCATGTGGCCATACGCCATAGGGTTAGGGTTCATACTCTCGAGGATGAAGTAGGCACCTTCTTGCAAGTTGACGTAGAATTCAGAACCCGGTCTAACCACGGTAGGTTGAGCCAGAGAGCTAGTTGGATTGTAAGTGGTTCCCGTGAGCCATTGGATGTCAGCAATGTCAGTTCTGTCTTCAGTGAAGTTAAGGAAGAAGTACAAAGTGTAAGTTGCCTTAGCATCGTCGGAGACAGGGGCGTGCTGGATACTCCAACTGAGCACAGTGGCTGGAATGTCAGCTGTGGAGACAGTTTGAGTAGTGGTGAGACAGTCGGTGTCAGAGCCACCAGCGGTGTACTCAAAGTGGTAGGAGAGTGGAGTGGTCACTGTGTAGGTCTCAGCTGTCAAAGAGGAGGTAGACGAGGTAGATGTAGAGGTGGAAATGGTCGATGTAGTTGAAGTAGAAGTAGAAGTAGAAGTAGTGGAGGTGAAGGATGGTGTAATAGTAGATGAGAATGTGGTAGTAGAAGAAGAAGCTGTGAGGATGGATGAAGAGGTAGTGATAACGGATGTAGTTTCAGTGGTAGTAGAGACTTCGGTAGTAGATGTTGTTGTTGGACAGTTACCGGTGTACTCACAAGCCTGCAAACCAGTGTCAGCGGAGTAGATATCGGTCAAGGTTGTAGAGCATCTGAGAGTACCAGTTGGCTCAGTAGACAAAGTGCTACACCAGGCAAGAGCAGAAGTGACAT